>JAJJMA010273548.1:0-12871 GCA_023529015.1 Papaver nudicaule | reverse complement strand
AGTCAACCAATAATTAATGATGTCATCTAGTTGCTGTTTTTTTTTTACGAACATGTTATGTTTAGACTATGCAAAGGAGAGATAAAGTTAAAGTCGTCCGCTACGGTTTGTTATTGAGTTATGATTTAACGGGGGTATATTGGATCAGGATTTATTTGGATATTTAATAGTCTTCAAAACTCCTAGGTATTCAATTAGTATATATATACGGAATCATTAAATATCCTAGGTATTCAATTATGATATATACGGAATCATTAAATATTCTAGGTATTCAATTCATTTATGATTTTTTAGGATAATTGAGGGCCAAGATAAATTAGAATTCTTATGGATATTTGTAGGCAAAATGTGTGTATTATTATCTTCTATCAATCTCAACCCAAACCACAAGAGTTATATGGATTCTTGTGGACATTTTTTTTAAATATTTTTTTTTGGTTTTCTTTGTTATCATGGTACGTCATGTTCAACATCGACCACCACCAACCACTTCCAACCAGCACCACCACTGCCTCCACCATCCACCATTACCAACAATAACCGCCAACCACCACCACCACCATTTCCAACGAGCAACACCACCACCACCACCACCAACTACAACCATCACTATTTTCAGGTTGTGATCAAGTTCATATACTTTGACCAGTGATGATGCTTCTTGCATTAGTGAGTAAACTCTCAATATGCCTGTTTTCAGTATTTGTTATCATTTCTATGGTACATTAACTAAGCTTGATAGTTACTACCTTTATGTTTATTTTTTAAAGATTCAACGCGCATAATTGAAGCTAGAGAATACCAGTGAGGAGGTAATCTAGGGTTGATTCTGCTGGTATGGCAGGTGCAGAAGTGGGAGAAAATTGTCCTTGCAAAGGTTGTCCAAGAGTTGGAATGAATTCCTCCCAACCACTAGCAATGTTTTTGGAATGAATTCCTTCCAACCATTGGATAACCTTTAAAGACATTGTTGTTATTATTTTTCATTCTTGTTATTCCACGGTGCTGCTGCAGGTCTCCTTTTTTAATATCAGGTTTGTTCATTACCTGATATTATCTCTTGAATGCTTTAGTTGTGATATCCTGTTTGATTTCATTTATCAATGATATTTGCTGATAACTTGTCTTAATTTGGTGTAGAAGTGGAAGAACGTCCGGCGCAAATCTTTTTGGTGATTTCCCCTAGTAGTTATTTTCAGGTATGAACTCTAATTAAGCTATGATTGTGTATGATTGCTAGTGTGCCTCAGTTACAGATGAAAATTAAGCTCATTATCAGTTTAGTTCTGTGGTCAAATATTTGAGCTACTGTAGCTTGTTCTCTCTTTCATATAAGATGAGAATTATGTCGTAGGCGTATGCCAGGGCTTCGGCTACCTTACCGCATAGCCTAAACTAAGATGAAGCTGTTTGTTATACCCAATATTGCATGTTATTGATATGATTATAGACAATTCTGTTAGTGGGTCATATTATGTTATTCAAGTGGCTGTTCTGTCAACTATATAGACAACTCAAAGCTTTGTTTCCTTGTTTCACAGAACTCTCACATCTGAGGTCGACTGACTACTCCATTCGGCGTCCTAAAAGCTTCTTCTGATCCAAGGTATCATTACAGAACATTGCATAAACTGAAAACTGCTGAAACACACAACCTTCTAATCTAGGAGTAGTAAAAACACAGGCAAAAATGTATGTATGTCTGTTTTATAAATTTAGGATTGTGAATGAGTGTAGTGAATGGATGTATAAACGGTTGTATGATTTTCAGAGTTTGAATGAAATGCGTGTGTTAGTTGAATGAGAATGGATGTATTTCAGTGGGAATGAATTGAAAATTACAGGATTTCGATTCAGTATTGCAGGTTTAGAAATGAATTGTATTGTATTGCAGGTTCAGGAAAGAATTGCAGGTTCACAAATGAACTGTATTTCAGATTCCGGAATGAATTGTATTCCAGGTGCAATTGTAACGCAGGGCTTAACGCTTGTCAGCGTTATTTTTTTTATTTTAAATAATACAGTTTCTTCCAACGAATATGTTAGTTGCAAAAACACGTGGCAATCCTAAAAACTGTTACAGATGCGTTTTCCACGAATACAAACGTTGACTAAGCCGTTAAAATTTATCCGTTACACGCCGTGGTCTAACGGGAGCAAAAGTTGCTGGATCCGTTACGACAGAAGGACAGGTGGCAAGCGCTGAACCGTTAGAAAATAGATTCCATCAGTACATTCCGTTACTTTAACAGTTAGGGTATCAGTTAGGCAGACGCAACGGTGCTGGCTGTTTCGAAACAGTTACGAAAACTGCCAGCTGGCAAACGGATAAACCGTTACTGCACAAAAAACACCGTTGGATAAAATGTTACAGTTAAAAGTTGTTTATCAGTTACTGCCCACCGTAACGGGTAGACCGTTACAGTAGGTTGTCACGCGGCACGGTATGATGGTATGTCTCATCCGTGACAATAATTACTGCAACAGATGCATGTGTTACTGTAATTATAATTACACCAACGGCAGATCCGTTGTTGTAATTATCCCAACACTAACAATAACGGTGTTCCGCCAACGGCCACTCGTCGTTGCTTTTATTTTTTGCAACGGCCCACCGCCGTTGCTAAAAAGTCAATTTCGTGTAGTGTAAGCTAGCATATACTCTTATTTTGGACTGGTAAGCAGCTCGACAAGGTGAGCCACTTTCGTAAGGGGCACATTATCAATTACCTAATTGCGTTTGCTCTTATTAAAACAATATTCAGAGAGATCTATTCTCGAGTACTGTGAATCTGCGATACTCAAAAAAAAAAAAATGGCTTTTCTTTAGGTTTCAAAATCGAGATAAAATCGTCTGTCCCAGACTCGGTGCCCTCCCTGTCTCACTCACATGGGGAGGGGTGTGGAAGGAAATAGCTTGTTTTGGGTGGGTGTGAGAGAAAATAAATGGGCTACGTAGCAATGCAGGGGGTGGAGACAGGAGGAGACACGGGAGAGGGGGATAGAGGATTTTTTCCGCTCAAAATCAGTGTAAAAAGAGGAAAGCAATCCAAAAAGTCAGCTCGTGGATCCCTATCAGTGTGCAGTGTGCCAATGCAAAAACAAACCAGGATAAGTTATTTTATCACTATTATGTATTATCGTGAAGGCGACCCATTTCCCAACTTGTATTTTATAGCTATATCATGCATATATATATGATACAGTGTCGGTATACCATTCATAACCAGCCAGATAATAATTAATTAATGACGTGATGACTAGTTAATTGATCACTCCCTAGACACTTAGCCCATCTCTTAAGGTCGACGTTACTAGAATCTAAATTCAAACTTATGATGTCTCTAAACTAGGTACTCTACATTGCATAGAGGCTTGTAGAGATATCTAAATAGAGTCTATAGGATCAACTGCGCATATTACATATACAGGTATACTTACCAAGTCTAGAGCAGCAGCACCATGGATGATCTCTTGTTGAAGATATCTGTGGTTATTCTGCCTGCATTAGTCTGTTTGTTGTCTCTTTATTCTCTCAAGTTCTTTCAGTTTATCTCCAAAAAGCAGCAGCATGACGGAATGATCGAGCCTCCTGGGACGACAGGTTGGCCTATCATCGGCGAGACTTTGGATTTTGGTCGAGCGAATCTAAAAGGCTTTCCGGAGAAATTCTTCTACGACAGGGTTCGTAAATACTCATCCAAGGTCTTCAAGACTTCACTAATTGGTGAAACCGTGACCGTCATCGATGGCACTGCTGGTAACAAGTTCTTGTTCTCCAACGAATACAAACTCGTAACCGTTTGGTGGCCTCGAGCGATTCAGAAGATTGTGCCGATCACTGAGGGCGTAACCTCGCCTTTGGGGATTCAAGCATCTAAGAACCTCCGCCAGAAGATGTATCCTTTGATCCTCAAGCGAGACGCACTCTGTAACTATGTAGGCGCGATGGATTCTCTGACGAGGAAGCATTTCGACACTCATTGGGATAACAAGGAGGAACTTGTCGCGTATCCACTGGTTCAGCTTTACACTTTCTCAATGTCTTGTTGGTTTCTATTGAGCCTTGACGACGAAGCTCGTATCCAAGAGTTACTCAAAACCTTTAATGTTGTCGTCGATGGGTTCGCAAGCTTGCCGATTAATTTACCTGGGACACCATTAAACCGTGGTATCAAAGCTTCCAAATTTATCCGTACGGAATTCGAAAAGATAGTCAAGCAGAGGATGGATCAGATGCGTCAGCTTTCAGAGGAGGGCGAGGAGGAGGAGACTGTACCACAGCCACCTGCACAAGACATGTTGTCGCAAATGATCCTGTTTAGCGATAAAAACGAGAATTCTGGAGACGATGAACCTAACGTTACTGACGATAATAACAATCAGACAACAAAGAAGTTCATGAGTGCAACATACATTGCGGATTTGATTCTTTGTCTTATGGCGGCCGGCTATCACACTACGAGTACTGTCATCACAGTCCTTATGAAGTATCTTGCTGATTTTCCAGATGTCCTCAATGAGGTATTACAGGGTAAGTACATATGGGGCACATAGTTTGGTTCTATGTTTTGGGCGCCTCACGCCTCATGCGCTTAAGTGCGCTTAACTGCGCCTGATGCGTTCCAAAAACAAAACAAAAAAAAACAAACCCAAGAGTGATGGGCTGGCGCATTACTGCTGAGGCGCCCAAACTTTGGTTATAAGTTTATTTTGTAAACCGAAAAAGTAATCATCTTTTCATATGTTTCTAATTCTAACAACAGAGCAGTACGAAATCGCAAAGTCCAAAGCGCCAGGAGAGTTGCTAAACTTGGATGACATATACAAAATGAAGTACTCATGGAATGTGATCTGCGAAGTACTGAGACTTGCACCGCCTTTCCAGGGAGGTTTTACTGAAGCATTGACAGACTTTACGTATGCGGGATATGCCATTCCGAAAGGACGCAAGGTAAGACAAATTGAACGTACTTGGTAGCCGCAATAACATCATATACGAGTTCTTCATACAGCCAGGGGGTCACTAATCTTTAAAAGTTGAAACAATTTGATGCAGTTATACTGGACTGGAATATCAACACACATGAATCCGGAGAATTTTCCAGATCCTGAGAAGTTCGATCCGTCTAGATTTCAAGGCAACGGACCTGCTCCGTACACATTTGTACCGTTCGGAGGAGGACCAGGGATGTGTCCTGGACATGAGTATGCTCGAGTGGAAATACTCGTTTTCCTGCACCACGTTGTGAGAAGGTACAAATGGGAGAAGTTGATTCCAGGTAATGTTAATGAAAGGTTAAAACTTAACCCCTATCCTTTGCCACCTAAAGGGTTTCCGATTCGTCTTCAACCACGGAGTAGTACTTGTCAGTGATACATATGGGTTTGTATTTTGGTAATGTACGAATAAATCATCTGTGTTGTGGTCGCTCTTATTCTTTATGTATCATTATAACTAAATTGTCGTACTTGTATTCAGTAGTTTCTAGTATTTTCTTTGGTACTCCAATAATTATACATGATCATGTCATTATGATAAGAGAAAATCGCAACAGTAACCAACTGTAGCGACCTAATCCGTTTAATAATCAACTGTTTCCAAAATATAACTCTATGTCTGTTCCGAGTCTTGGACCGATCTAGTTAGCGATTCTACTGTTACAACTCGAATTTAACCAGACCAACTAACCCTAGCTAACTCCTCTAGTTTACCCGTTATTTAGAAACCCGTAAACCCACCCGAATTACTAACTCTACTTCTCTTCTTCTTTCTTCGATCTCACTTCTCTCTGTTTATTTCTTCTTCCTCTTCTTCTCTTCTCCAACACCAGAAGGTTAATGGCTTTTTCCTCTTGTAAAGGTTAATGGCTTCTTCCTCTGCTGATATTATACACCGAACTTCTCAAAGCTTCTTCTGAATCTCTTGAATTTGATTAAAGCTTCTTCTGTTTGTTTCACTGACCTTTCTTCTTTCTTCGTTCTTCGTTCTTCTCAGTTCTTCGTCGCTCTATCAATTTTAGTTCTTCCCTCTTCTAATCCGTCATCCCTCTATCAATTTCACTTATCTTTGCCTTGGAATGGTAGAATTCAATTCCATGATTCTCGTCTTGAAGGTCTTATCAAAATGACAGATCTGGTAATAATCTCGGATTTCTTGTTTTTTGATTTGATTTTTTGTTGTTAGATCTGATTTTTTGGAAATGTGATTGTTGCAGACGATTAATTTAGCACTCAAGGTTAAGGACTCAAGTGCTTTTCCCTTGCTTCTTCTTCTCCAACATCATCATTAGTTGGTCAAGTTAAGAAATCAGTATCACCAATAAAGAGAATAAATTTTTGAGGTTACAAGTTCTTCATTACTTCAATCTCAAATTTAATTCTTGTTGATGGTTGGGTTCCTAATAAGGTTAGATGTTCAATTTGAGGTGTGTTTTATAATTTTTGTAACCAATTTTTGTTGTTTTAAGTTTGCTATGGTTGATTTTTTCAGATTTTTTTTAGGTTTTCAAAAAACTAAATCTATGATTTCAATATAAATTTCTTATCCGATTCACAATAAGTGTTTCGATTGTTATGATTCAATCGAAATTGATTTTGAGAATTTGAAGTGTTTTTGTCTGTGTTTTTGTGTGTAGATGAATACAGCTTGGGCTGGTCTTGGAGAAGCTCCTGACGGGAGTATTAAGAATAATATTCATGGGTAATTGTTAAAACTATTCTACTAATCGATTTTGTATGTGAAATGTGTGGAAATGTTTCGACTGAAAATGGGGTTGTGTCTGTTTGATTTGTTGTTGTTGTAGTTCCGGAGTGAAACTGTTGGCTCGTGTTAAGCCGTCTGAGATTTTCTTGAAGTCTATATCGAAGGATGTTACGAATGTGGAGATTACTTATCCGACAAGGTCTGTAAATTTTTGATCAGTTTGTGTACTCTTTTGCATGCAATGAGTCATGTCTCGTTGTTATTAGTATCGTCATGAATGGGAGAATAGAATTATGCAAAAGAGTCGTTAAAGTTCAATGTTGCCTTCTTATAAGTTCAAACCTTCCTTGATGCATGATTACATCATACATTCTTCAGCTATCAGCTGATGATTTTGTACTGAAAAGCATCTTAACTTGCAAGTCATACTGTCTGATTCAAACCTTAAACTATGGATAGCTTATTAATGAACAAAGTCCATACTCAGTGTAGGTAACGGTGAAAAGAGGTCGAAAGAGGTGATTCCTTAAAGAGGACTATTCAACAAAAATGAATGTTGAAACGACAGCGACAAACTAAACATCCCAATCGACGTTTCCTCCTCTATTCAAGGTTTGTTAGTCTTATTAGCTAGCCTAGTTACCTAGTCATGAACAGGCGAACATTATTAGGCAGAGTTTAGTGTACCTATTGTTGATCATGCTTGGTGATGCATTATCCTCAAACTGTCTAAACTGTGTTTTCTAACTCTTCTTCATTAACGACAGTGGGTGGAAGATTTTGGTAGATGAATGGGTGTGTACTGCAGCTGCATTTAAAGGTAACAAGAGGTTTATTCTCTTCTCTTCTGTGAAGTTCTTTGATAAAGTGGATGATGAAGTTTCTTTCATTCATTGTTCCTAAATCATATTAGTAATGCATCTTAGTTGTATAAAATTGTCTTACCGGTATTGGAAACAGTAGGACTAAAATAGTCATGCTATCTGCATTTGTGTAGGACTAAAATAGTCATACTAGTAGTGCATCTTAGTTATAGTATAAATGTCTTACAGTATTGGTAACAGCAGGACTAAAATAGTCATACTATACTGCATATATGTTCATGTTCTTTTTCAGAGTTATTAAATTATACAGAGGGGTTCGTACTATTTATAATGAAGAATTTGAATAACTAAGCATCCTCACATGTTATCCCACGCAACCTGCAACCCAAACATGAAACTTGTGAAAGATGGCATAAATATATAGTACACTTTGGCCTTATGCATGATAACATTTATCCAACTTTTGGAATTTTCCTTTTAATCGAAAGGGGTCGTTCTTGGGAACAGTCTCATCCCTTAGGCACACAAATCAATAACCCTTAGGCACACAATTGCAAACGGCTAATTTGAACCAACTAAGGACCTTTCCTGGCCCTCCGTCAGGTACACCGGAGAAGGGTAGCGGGAGTTGTTAAAGTTCACCACCTCATGCTGGTTGTTTACTTTCATCGTTATGATTAGGCTACAATAATTATTTTGGTTAGCAATGTTGTGTGCGTGTACTCTTTTATTTCAGTATTTAGATTTAAGTATTTTTGTTAGTGTTCTATGGTGTGACTTGTCTTGAACGTGTAATGCTATGTTTTTAGTCTTCTTCATGCTCTTAAGGTGTTTTTGAATCATGCCCTGTTACCTAACAGATTAATATGTTGACAGATCTATAGGAGGGCGAACCTTGCATATCAAGCACTATCAACACTGTTAGGCAAGCAGACGTTTTTCTTTGAGAACAGGTGATGCTTCATTGTGTGTCAGTTTTCTAATTATGTAGCTTTCCAGAAGTCTATTGTTAGTGACTAGTGTAAGTGTATCATCGTTTGTGTACAGGCCAACAAGTTTGGATGCAGTTTTCCTTATGTTCGTTCTCCCCTTGCAAAAAGCTCAAAAGACTAAATTTATTTTCTAATAATAACTCTTCGAAGCAACTTAATCTGGAAAAGAGCTTTGAAATTACAACAGGTAATCCTGTAATTGCTTCACTATCCTGCATATTCATTGATGGTTCATAAACGTATCACCTGTGGTGTAGGACTAAAATAGCCGTACTATTTGCGTTAGTGTAGGACTAAAATAGTCATACTAGTAGTGCATCTTAGCTGTATTAAAATTGTCTTACCAATATTGGAAACAGTAGGACTAAAATAGTCATGCTATCTGCCTTTGTGTAGGACTAAAATAGTCATAGTAGTAGTGCATCTTAGTTATAGTAAAAATGTCTGGCCAGTATTGGTAAATTTGAAAACTGACTTGTTTGTCTTTGTTGTGCTAAATCTCTATTTTATTTCCTGTTAAGGTTGTCCTGAGCTCTATTGATTAGGGAATGAATTGCTTGTGCTTTCTGTAACGATGTGAATCCATTCCCTTAGTTATCACTTACTCTTGGCTAGATAGCTATTTTGAGTTAAAATGTGCTCAGGTCATTTTTGGTAAAGGCGAAGTCTATTTCAGTAGTGAACCACTCTATATCTTTGCATTGTTAGAAAAAATTGAATTGTGGGTTGTCATCTGGTTGTCTTTTGCAATGCATGACTTCTTTCAGTGACAATGTGTAGTTGTGGACGGATGTATTCGAGGGTGGAGGTGGAGTACAATCCTTAATTCATATGGTGCTGCAGGTTTCATGGGATTTATGTCTGAAGGAATGGCGAAGTATGGATTTCTAGCTCTTTCCTCCGCATTGGTTGCTTTCCTTGTGAGTATGAAAGGCACTGTTAATTTTGTGCTACGATTTGATGGAAGGTAGGGTTTATTTTGTACTATAATGTGTTGAAAGGTAGGTTTATTATTGAAATTTTGGGACTCTTCTTTCTTTTCTTTTGTGTTTCATTTGGTGCTGCAGGTTTCATGGGGTTTATGTATGATGAGGCTTCAATGGTCGGAAGTTGACCGAATTGGTTAAGATGCTGCGGAAGAGATCATTTTATATCTAAAGTAGTGAGATTTTACATACCCAATTAATTTGGTATTACACTGTGATGAAATGCAATGTTAATTTTGTGCTACAATGTGCTGAAAGGCAGGATTAATTTTGTGCTACAATGTACTGAGATCATTTTATATATAAAGTAGTGGGATTTATATACACAATTAATTTGAGACTACACTGTGCATGTTTAATTTCTATGTTAATTTTGAGCTACAATATAATGAAAGGCAGGATTAATTTTGTACTACACTATGCTACAATCGGGTTACAACCAATCGGGTTACAAACAACCCATTTCTTAAAACCCGACCCTAACTCACGAACTAACCTGTGTGGTTAACTCTAAAAGATGAGTCGACTCGCCGATTCAACTAGGCAACTCGGAATAGACATGGAGTTATATTTTGGAAACAGTTGATTATTAAACGGATTAGGTCGCTACAGTTGGTTACTGTTGCGATTTTCTCTTATGATAATGATATATACTTAGTGTCAGTACAGATCGGCATGCGATTTTGCATGGAAATGATATACTAAACTGCCATACTTGTGTTGCAAACACCAAACAGAATGAAAACAGCAACCACATGTTGTTTGAAGCCAGGCGAGGCGCCAAGCCAGTCGCCTCGCACCTCAAGCGTTTATGCACGCCTAAGGCGCCTGATGCGTCAAGAAAAACAATCCAAAGGTGATGAGCTGGTGTATTAGGCAGCTTGGGCCCATTACTGCTGAGGCGCTCACCCAGCGACCCGTGCGCGTTTGGCACCTAGGCGATCGCCTCGGGCGAATTTTATAACATATTGTGCTATTTCCTCCCTAGGCGAATTTTATAACATATTGGTGCTATTTCATTAGGCCAGTAGGCATTGTATGGTGCTTCAAAAGAACATTTTCAGTGAAAGCCGTAAAAAAAAAGGAAGCAAATTCTTTCATTCACGTTCAAAGATGATCAAAAGAACCAAAAAAAAACAAATTACAGACATAACCAAGAGCACAAGACAGGGGTATAATCAATTAACAAAAGAAGCAAATAAATCGAAATGGATTAATACGTACACTCTTCGAAAATAAGTATTCCAGAGGTCGCCTAGCTTCATTGGAACAACTCTAACACCGATTGTTCTCTAAGCATCAGCATCATCATTTTCATTATTATTATCTTCTGAAGTTTGTTGAAGATGATCGAAGAAACCATCAAGATACCAAGAACAACTCTCATTCCGTTCACCTTTCTTGGCAGTAAGTCTCCACTTCTGATCGGCTATCATTTCTGCAGATAAACCCCATTTTTCGAGTTCATCGTCACTGTGGTGAACAGCCAAACTATATTCACCACCTGACCCTAATTCCATAATCCTAATTTCACCATTATCGAAATTGTTCAAGCACTCGAATTGCTCAACTGTCCATCCGAACCATTTCATTAAGAAAACTCTAGCTGAGCATCCATGCGATACTATCACTAAGTTTACCTCTTCATCTGATTCATCCTGTTGTAGTCTGTTGTAGTGTATATCTCTCCACAGCGACTCAAGAAAACCTGCACAACAAAAAGTCATACTACAATTAAATCTAAAATCAGGGATGTGTGCATTACCTATGTTACGAAAGGCGCCCGAGGCGCTCGCCTAGGAGCCAAAGGCGCACAAGTCGCTGAGTGTGCGCCTCGGGTGTAATGCGCCAGCCCATTACATTTCTTTTTGGCCGCATTAGGCGACGCGCTTAAGCGCTTGAGGTGTGAGGCGACTGGGCCTCGCGCCTCAAACAACATAGTGAGCATATAAGGAGGTGCAATTTAGCAAGTGCACCCACTAAACCCATCCCACATGGACGTTCTAAATCCGACGTACGAGCTAGTGTAACCTGTTGAGTGCGGGTGTGGCATACAATGAACATATATAACTTCCATGCGAAATGGGAGCAGTGACTGCCGGACTACTTTAACATTTTACTAGAGAGATACATACTATACAGACACCATATACATAAGTTATAAAAGACAGAAAACAGAAAGAAGATATTACTTGCAACGCGATCATAAACATCAGCAGCGGATTCTCCCTCGGGAAAGCGAAAGAAGAATCTACCAAATTTGAGTCTGGTTTCTTGAATAACTTTCATTTCTTTTTCAACTTGAAAATTCCCCCAGTCTTGTTCTCTTACTCTGCATTCCTCTCTGACACCGATAATTCTTTTCTTCTCGAAAGCTTTACCAAGTTCAAGCAATGTCTGTCTTGTTCTTACGAACGGTGATACGTAAAAGTATACTTTCCAGTTCTTCGCATTATCACCATCAGTAGTTTCTTCAATGACTTTACGGATGTTTTCGCCAGCAATTCTCGCTTGATCTTGGCCTAATTCTGTTAATGGTACCAAATTAACTGGTGTTGTTGTATATGTTGATCCATCTATGTTTCCTTTACTTTCTCCATGTCGAACTAATATTATCCTCCTGGGCAATTTCATCTCTCTTTACCAATGCCTTCTATCTCTTTGGTTTTTTCTTCCAACTCTAAAGACAAGAATTATAACAGAATCACAGATGAGAAGTCAGTAATGTCAACGGCTGGCTTAATTGTTTAATATCAGAACAAGTGGAAACTATTATATTTGCGAAATGCAACACCACTAGCTGTTGCACTTGGAACTATTCCCATTCCCCACTAGAATAAGTACGTGCAGGCAGACTATAATACGGTCATTGAAACGGTTTAGTGGGCGAGGCCATTGTTGAAACAATCCATGGTTTTTGGTCCATCAAAATGCAAGCCGCTAAGATTCATAGGAACCCTTCCGGACAAGGTAGACTCCCTGGGGAATAACAAAGGTTGTCAAGCAAAGAAGCCGATTCCGGAGATTCGGGTCCAATATGAAGCCATATCATGATCAACATCAATACATCATTAAGTTTATGTACATAAAACTAAGTCAAATCAAACAACTGGGTTTAGTTTTATAAACTCTGTGCGATTTGCATCATGGTATGACTGACCGTGAACAAAGTCATCCTCCTGAACCCAAGAGGAACCGAAAGGACAAATGACTCCTAATGGTAAGGATTCTAAGTCAACCTATAATTAATGATGTTATCTAGTTGCTGTTCTTTTTTGATGAACATGTCGTTATCTAGTTTAGACTATGCAACGGAGAGATAAAGCCAAAGTCGTCCACTACGTTTTGTTATTGAGTTAT
>JAJJMA010273502.1:0-12720 GCA_023529015.1 Papaver nudicaule | reverse complement strand
CACTCGCCGAGCCATACTATTCAACCCAAAGTCATATATCGCCCATCCTGTTACTCACTGATCCAGGATATCTCAGATGTACTCTTTTTATACAGCATCTCCTCTAGGATGCTTTTATATTAGATAGGTATTTTCTACCCTTACATTTTGCCTCTTTCATCTCCTAAGACTTCAGTCGCCGGGGATGAAACTTTTCTTACTCGCCGAAAATACCGCCCCACGTTCTCCACTAAGCTTTTTTCACGCCACACGTCTACTGACATGCACCAGTTACTCCACGTGTCTTCCATGCGCTGCTTTCCCTTTATGACTGGTAACCGTCCATACCCATCATCTCCATTACTCCATCACAGCTCACAACCGTTATCGCCGGTTAGTCTTCCCTTTCTTCCTATAAATACCTGACTCTGCATCTTCTTCTCCCTTTTACCTTCTTTGCACGAGTTTTTCTTTCTCCTAAACCCTAAACCTTCTGCTGCTGCTTCTTTCCCCTGAGCCTTCATCTTCCTTCTTTAATCATCCAGCTCTCATCTTCTTCTCTTTCCCCTGTACTGACTTCTTCTTCACTATCTTTCACACTGATTTCTGCTACAGATTTGTTTTCAGCCTTTTTCCGTTACCGATAACCACCAACCTTCATCTTCTCCGACTAATTTTTCACCGGTAACCACCAATCTTCATCTTCTCCGGCAATCTTCAAGCTATTTTAATGGCTTCAACTGCTAAATCCTCCAGATCTAAAAGCAAAGCTAGCAAAGCCAAAGCTACTGACCAAAAGGTGCCAAATTGGAAAACTGATTGGCCTGGTTATTGTGCCTATTACAAAGTAGATTATCTCAACCCCAAAATCCATTCTCTGCCTGATACCAAAAAGGCGTCTGATCTGCTATCTGTCGACGATCTCCTTCGATCAGAGACGAGTAATACTTGGGCCGCTGTTGCCTTTGGTCAGCTGAAATCTGGGTTAACCTTTCCTCTTTACAATCCGAATAATACTTTTATCGTCGACCTTCTTGTGGCGATTAATAGAAGTCCTTTTCAATTAACAGGGAATGCTATCCGAGTAATGACTGAGTGGAGCAAACGCCGAGATGGACAGACTAACTATCCTTTGCTCGCCAAACTGGACGCTCATAAACCTGAGGAGTTTACTGTGAAGAAATTCCTTGAACAATACTCTGTGGTTTCTTGCACTAGAAAGACTGATCCTTGGGCTGTTCGATTTACACCCAAAAGGAATTATCCTGCTGCAAACCTGCTACTCGCCGATGTCGAGTTCACGAGCACAAAAGAAAAACCAACTGTTCGTCACAGCTCTGAGGGCGATTTCTCCAATCTTCCTTGTCTCATCGACGGGCCCTGGTTACTAGGTTGGGAGGATGATGAGAAGACCAAAATCCGAGAAACTTTTCTGCCTGAGCATTCCAACCTCGCCGAGCATACCTTTTGGAATGTAGTCTGGCCTGATGCCGACAAGTATGCCAAGGATGAGAATGGAAAGTTTCTTAGAGTGAAAGATAGAGACTGTGTCAAGCTCCCAGCTGATGCAATTGCTGGAACAAAAAGGAGTCGAGAAGATATCGCCGACCCTACTCAGGTAAATATATATATATCTATTCTTAGCAGCGCTAGTAAAGATTCAACTGAAGGTCTAGAAACAAGCATTTTAACTTGACTTATTTTAAAAATATATGCAAATATATTTTTAAAATATATATCTATATTTGCCTCTGCTTGTTTCGAGATCTGATAGGTGTGTCTTTGGTGACATTTAATTTGCAGCGCCCAAAGAAACCCAGGCCATCTCCCGCCGAGATAGCTGAAGAGCTTCGCCGACTTGCCTCAGAGAATCTTCCTCCTCCACCAATTTCTTCTCAATCAGATAAGGAAACTGCCTCTAGCAAGGAGAACCTTGAGACAGTCGTCGATCAGTCTACCAAGGGTAATTCCAATATACTTGTCGATCAACCTTTAAAGGATAGCTCTGATATGTTCATTGATCAGTCTGAAAAGGATGGTTCCACCAATCCTCCTGTTACTGAAGATGTTGAAGACATGATTCAAGTAACTGAAACATATCCTAAGGGCAATGATCTCCTTGAGATAGATTTGGATATGCTTAACATATCTGGTGGTCAAGATACTTCCAAACCATCTTCTTCTTCAAAGAATCCCAAGATACCTTTTGTTCCTCATGTTTCTACCGCCTCAGCACTTGAGCCACATCTCGCTGGCTTAGTTGTTCTTGACAGGTTTCCTCGGCATCCTCTTACTCCTCAATCCACTAAAGGGCCTGGAAGCTTGCAGCTGACTGCCCCTAACATGCTCGCCGAAGCTTTCGACAAACTCAGTGTGGCGGATGACTACACAGACCAAGAGTACTTTGAAACATTAGCACAATATAGTCGTCCCGGGTTTGTTCATCACCCAAATTTCCATAAGGCTGCAGACATCATCCCTTATCAAGAGCACTTCAATCTTTTCAACATGGTGAGTATCTTTTTGTGACACTTTATCTTTTCCAGCTCTACCGTCGTTGGATACTTATGCTTACCCTTTGTAATTTCAGCACTTTCATCACTGCTTGAGTGTTGCCTCGGCCAATGAAGGTCTTAGCCGTGAGATTATTAATTTCAAAAATCAGATCAGTCAGCTGACACATGATGCATTGGTGCGCGGCCAAGAAGTTGAAAGATTAAGGAATGAGGCCCGAGAGCGAAGCCTGACAGTTACAACTCAGCAGAGTAAGTTTTCTTCATATCTCTTTCTGTTATGTTATTTTTCTTTCCCTCTTATTCCTTTCGCCGACCCTTAGATTTCCTGCCCTCCAAGGTTGCCATTCCTCCGATGACGATAGGCTTAGGCGAGCTGAATCCGAAATCGAGAGACTTAGTAATAGCAACTTTAAGCAGTGTAGTCAATTATTCACTTTCCTCAAGGACCTTAAATGGTGTCGTCGAGAGTTGGATCAGGATGTTGGTATTATAAGAAACCTTTGTAACACTTATCAAGCTGCTCGATCGGAATTAGGCCGGATGACTAGCCAACGTGATGATGCACTTCGCCGAGAAGAATTAGCCCTTACTGCCAAAACAGAGGCCGAGACATGTCATAAGCGAGCTTCCTTCCTCTGGCAAGAAGAGAAATCCCGAGCTGATAAGCTGGCTTCTCAAATTATTAGCTTAAGCACTGAGAAAGAGACCGCCGAGTTTCAAATTCAACGCTGGAAAGATATGGCGGAGAGGCGTGAAGCATTGCCGATTGATTTGTATAAGCAATGTTCTACTCAGTAGCGCCAAATAGAACAAATGTTAGGTCCGTGTGCCAATGAAAATTTTGAGTTTCATATGACTCAGTTTAGGGAAGCACAAGAGGGCATGCGAGGACATGTCCACAACCTAGAAGGTAGCTTTTATAGGGTTTACCCATAACTCATCATACTTGCGTTTGTTTTCCACCTTCTTTACCATGTTTCTTTCTCCTTTGCCTCAGCTACAATCCAGAAGTTAAGGAATGAAGTTGATCATCACAAGGAAATCACCAAAGGCTACCATGAACTAGAGATGAAGGTCCAGGAGCTTTCTGATGAGCTCAAGGAGCACAAGTCTTGTCCTGACAAGATAAAAGATTTGTCTGAGAGACTTAAGGAGCATGACTCTTGTGCCGGCAAGCTTGCGGATCTGAACAAGCAACTTCTTGACCATGCCTCTTGTGCTGGCAAGATTCAAGAACTAGAGAGCGCCCGAGATGGTCTTCAGATTGAGGTCGCCGAGGCCAAGGATGATATCCAATATTGGGAGGATGATGTTGTTAGTGCTGCCTTCATCGGCGCTCAAGACTTTGCTTACAAGTTCTTGCCTCAGCATGGAGTGGAAATCCCCTTGGCTTATCAACGACCTACTCCTGAACAACTCGCCATGCAAGAGAAGGCAAGCACCAAAGGAAAGGAAGTGCAAGAAGAAGAATCTGAGGAAGAACAAGAAGAAGAGAACTACCAAGAAGAAGAATCTGAGGAAGAAAGTTCAGAAGAAGAAGTTGAGGATGAAAATCCTAAGGAACAAAATCAGTTTTTTGACGCTAGTACTGACAATGCAGAGGGTAAACAACTCGGCGAGCCTAATTCTGGAATGGTGACTGTCCCTGCCAGCCAGCCTACCGCCGATCAAAGCACGGAAACCAGTACCGCCGATGCTAGCCGGACGGTCAACGAGCAAAACGCGGAAAGAGCTACCGCCGATGATCGCCAGCCTGAAGGTACTAGAGTTGAAGATGCGGGCGAGGATGACTTTAGCGATCTTGAAGGAGATAAGCCTTCTACCCCAAAAAGTCCTTTTGCTGATCCTAGGTGTTGAAGTAGTCTTTCTTTTGCCCCTCTTACTATCTTTGATTTTCTTGTAATGAACCATTTCCCCTTTGAATGTTATTTTGGTGAATGCTTGTTTTGGTGAATGTTATCTTTATGTCTGTTGACATCTGTTTTCCATATGCAATTTTCCTTTGCCACATTTGCTCCTTTCTATTTTGTCTTTGAAGTCTTAACTTGCCATTGAGTGAAGCCCTGGTCCCGTACAGCCAACAATTTCTTAACAATTGACTTAACAATTTCTCAGAGCGACAGGGTTAGACCCCAGCCGTAACCATTACTTGTGCCCGTCGGTGATCTAATATAAGTAGAATGGGTTGCCCTCATAGACTTTAATACACAATAGCTTCCGCCAGAGGTGATGCTACGGCGTAGACGGATTAACACACCAGCGGCCCCGCCGATGTGATGCTACAGCAAAAGGGTACCTTATTTCCTTACAAACACTTACAGATCAACAAGTAACACGACTGGCCTTACAACTAAGCCTGTGTCGGACTAACTATTACGATTAGGTGCATTCACTCAAGGCAAGCAAGCTTTCTGTGTAAGAGATCTTGGCTCTTAGTTGATTTATTGATTTGGGCATTATGCCTTTAAAGATGGTACTTGGCCTTAGTACCTGATCATGGTTTTTGTATGGCTTTTATTGCCTTGTGATTACTTGGCATTTGTGCCTTTGTAAATGGCTTTTATAGCCTGTGGCTGAGTGTTTTTGCCTCAGCTATTGTGCTCTTGGAGCTTTAAAATTTTAGCCCTCACTGTGGTTAGATTACCCAGTGAGTGGAAAATGCAAGTGACGCAATAATTTGTTAACGGGGTTCGGCGCATGATAGCAAACCTACGTCCCCGGATCTTATTCGCCGTTGTTTTACATGAGCTAATAAGACTTCTTGGGTATTATGCCCGCCCAAGACTTCGGATTTTACATTGTTTCCCTCAAGGGTAGTACTTCTTAAGGAACCTGGCGTTCCAAGGATGTTCGAGTTGCACGCCGTGCTCATCAATCAGCACATATGCTCCTGGCCCTGCCACTCTTTTGACCACATAAGGGCCATCTCATACAGGTTCCAATTTCCTGCATCCTTCTCGTTGAGACGGGGGAATTTCTCGAAGTACCAGCTCGCCGGGCGAATATTCTCTTGGAATCACTCGCTTGTTGTATTCTCTTGATAATCGGCGGTGGTAATTCTCCATGTGCGTAAGGGCGATCAACCGCTGCTCTTCTAAGTCATCCAGCTTGGCCAGAATCAAGTCTGTATTCAAGTTCTTCTCCCATGCCTCATGCTTTGTGGTGGGCAGGATTACTTCAGATGGGAGTACTGCCTCTGCACCAAAAGTGAGTAAGAAAGGAGATGCTCCAGTTGCTTCTCGAACCGTAGTTCTATATGACCACAAGACATTGTGCAGATGCTAACACCACGCCTTTTTATGCTTCTCCAGCCTCTTCTTCAGTCCCATTCCAATAGTCTTATTGGTGGCTTCTGCTTGTCCGTTACTCTGAGGGTATAAAGGAGTTGATTTTCCCAGTTTGACGTTGTAATGAGCGAGTAACTTTCTTATGTTGTCGCCGACCAGCTCCTTTCCATTATCGGTACATATTTCCGCCGGTACACCAAATCTACAAAATATGTTCTCCCAGATGAATGTGAATACTTCTTGTCCCGTTTTCTTCCTGATAGCTTTAGCTTCACACCACTTGGTGAAATAATTTGTCGCCACGATGATGTATTTCCGTTGTCCGGAGCCTGTAGTTAGTGGTCCAATAATATCAATGCCCCACTTGGCGAAAGGCCAAGGGCTAAGCACTAAATTTAAAGATGTCGCTGGTGCCTTAATTCTCCTTCCATACAGCTGGCATGGTTTACATCGCTGAGCATATTCCTTTGCATCTTTGTTCATCCAAGGCCAATAATATCCTTGCATTCTGACTTTTAAAGCTAGAGCTCTTTGGCCACTATGATTCCCGCAGTCTCCTTCGTGGATTTCTTTTAGCAACTTATTGCCTTCCTCTCTTGATACACAGCGCATCAATGGTCCCTAAAATGATCGGCGATATAGGATTCCATCTCGGAGTTCATAGTTTGTCGAACGACTGATGACTTGATGAGCTAAGATTTTCTTTCCTGGTAAGGTTAAGCGGTCCAAATAATACCGTATCGGCGTTCTCCAATCTGTCTCTGCTGATTCTTCAGTGTTTGTTGTTAGCACTTCTCTTTGCTCTCGTGCTGCTACCGATGACTGTGTCACTCTTTCAATAGCTATAAAAGGAACATCTGGATTTGTCATCATTGAGGAGATGAACGCCAGTGCATCGGCGTGCCTATTATCCTTTCTGCAGATGTGGCGAAACTTGATGCCTGTGATCCTCTGGGCATACTCCCTAGCAAGTTTTAGGTACTTCTGCATAGACGGGTCTGCTGTCTGATATCGTCCTGATATTACTAATTTTCATTTCAATGAGTATTCGCATGGCATGAATGACTGCTTCATATTCTGCCTCATTATTAGTCGCCGGGAATTCTAGCCTTAGCGAGTGTACTATCCTTGCTCCTTTTGGCGAGATAAGAACAATTCCTATTTCATTTCCTTCCTTATTTGATGAACCGTCTACGTAAACCTCCCATCCATCAGGACTGCACTTCAATAGATCTGGTACTTCATGTTCTCGCTCATCCAAGGAAGATGGGATTTCTTCTATCTCTTCTTCTTCATCAATTGGAAAGTCGGCGAGGAAATCTGCAATGACTTGAGACCGCTGAGCTGTACGTATTTCATACTGGACGCCGAACTGCTCAATCTGCTGATTCCACTTGGCGATACGCCCCACTCACTGAGAGCTGTGCAATATAGATTCTATTGGAGTTTTGGTGAGGACCACAATGGGATGGGCGTGAAAATATGGACGTAGTCGCTGAGATGCGAAAACCAAAGCCAGAATCAACTGCTCTATTTTGGTATAATTCTTCTCTGCCCCTTGCAACGTTCTACTGATATAATATACAGGTGTTTCCCCGCCTTTGGTTCTTACAAGCACTGCACTTATGGCGAAAGGTGTTGCGGCGAGGTATACTCTGAGTTCTTCGCCGTGCTCAGGTGGCTGAATTGCTGGAAGAGTGGCGAGATACTTTTTAATGCCCTGGAATGCAGCTTCATGTGCTTCAGTCCAGTTAAACTTTTCTCCTTTCTTTAATGTCTGGAAAAATAGTTTGCACTTGTCGGAGAACCTCGAGATGAATCTGTTCAGAGATGCCAAAGTCTCGTTGAGTCGCATAACATCTTTTACCGTTACCGGCCAGGGCATCTCTATAATTGCTTTAATCCTGGCCTGATCAGCCTCCACCCCCTTCTTGGTGACAACATATCCCAAGAACTTTCCTGAAGTTACACCAAAGACGCATTTTGCCGGGTTGATTTTTAAATTAGTAACACGCATATGGTTAAATATTTCTCTGAGGTCTTCCACATGAGTTTGCCTCTTCTTGCTCTTGACAAGCATGTCGTCGACATATACTTCCATCGTCTTCCCTATCCATCTTTCAAACATTTTCTGCGCCATTTCTTGATAAGTAGCGCCGGCATTCTTCAACCCAAATGGCATTCGAGTGTAACAAAACAACCCTTTAGTGGAAAAGAAAGCTGTGTGCTTCTGGTCTTCCTCCGCTAAAGGTATTTGGTTATATCCTGAATAACCATCCATAAATGACAGCAACTCGTGACCCGACGTAGCGTCTACAGTTTGGTCAATACTGGGCAGTGGGAAGCTGTTCTTTGGACAGGCTCTGTTAAGATCACTGAAGTCAATGCAAATTCTTACTCCCTTGTTCTTCTTAGGTACTACCACCATGTTGGCTATCCATTGTGGATATTGCACTGGCCTTATTATACCAGATGTCTTCATTTTGTCAATCTCTGCCTCCACTGCTTCTTTGTAAGCTGGGGCCAATTTCCTTATCCTTTGTTTGAATGGTCTGATCTTTGGATCAGTATCTAATTTATGACATGCTATCGCCGGGTCTATACCTGGCATCTCGTTCATGCCCCAAGCAAAGACATCAACATATTCTTTGAGTAGCGCTTGCAGCTCCGCCGATTCGTCTTCATTTAATAGAGTACCAATCTTTACCATTTTTGGATCCTGCTCATCGCCGATATTAACATCCTTAGTGGGTTCCACCGCCGTAAAATGTAGTTCTGGTTCTCCCATCGGCGATGGTTCCTTTAATTGCTATAAAGTCTTATCTCCAGACTCCGCCGAGTCTTCTACCGAATTTACTGAATGAACATATGTGGTTGGGTTGGCGATGAAATCCAGAATCTCCTGCTCTTTAACCGCTTCCTTGCCGAGCTTCTTTTTCTCTGCAATCTTTACTTTTCGATTTTCTCGTATTTGCACATCCGCCGAATTACACGCCTTAGCCACTGCTAAATCTCCTACATACTCGGCGACTCCCATTGGTGTGGGGAATCTCAGGCGTTGATGATAAGTAGAAGGTACTCCCTTCAGACTGTGGAGCCATGGCCTTCCTAGGATTGCAGCATACGGCGAGTCAACATCCACAATACAAAGAGTAGTTTTCAAGAAATAACCCTCGCAGATCTTAACTTTAAATTCAATCTCGCCCTTAGGCTTAGAAGCGATGCCATTAAACCCATAAATGTTATAGGAGGAGACTGTTGGCGAGGGTATTTTATCATCTTTCGCCCCCATTTCCTCATAGGCAGTATTAAAGAGGATATCCACGGAACTTCCCGGGTCGATAAGCACCTTTGGCAGCCTAAATTGCTCCATCTGAATGGTGAGAACCAAGGGGTTGTTATGATTTCTTCCTTCTGGAGGGATCTCCTCGGCGGAGAACCCGACACACGCCTTCATCCAATCTTGCAGTGGCTCTTGCTTAACAGCCACACTACAAATCTCATTTCCCATTCTATCTCGCTTATGCACACGAGATAGAACATTATCATGAAATTCATCCCTGGTAATCTTTGAATGCACAATGGAAAAGCAGTCTAACTCCAACAAATCTCGCTCAACTTTTACCTCGTACACATTTGGAGTTTGAGCTGGAATGGCTTGAATTGGCTGGACCATGATAGGAGGTGGTGGTGGCAACTCTAGGAATTCCTGAAATTTTCCCAAGCGGATGAATCGATGAACTTCTTGTTGTACGCCGGTGCAATTCTCAGTTGTATGGCCATGGAACTGATGGAACTGACAAAAGGAATTGGTATTGGTTGGCGGGGCCCTTGGGTTTCCTCTGTTATAAGGATAGCGGATGTCATCCCTGCAGTTTGAACTTTCAATCTGACCAAATGCATCCGTGTAGGAGACACGCAACTTAGGTAGAGTAGCATCTTGGAAAGGTTGCTGGTTGCCTCTGCCGAATTTTCTGTTATCCCCATTATATCTTCTTTCACCATTCCCATTTCGCCGATTATCTCTTCCTCCTCGACCATAGTTTCCTCCTCTATTATCTTGCTTGTCACGCCCATCATAATTTTCTCGCTTTTGCGAATTCCAATGCTGCTCGGCGGTCACTTGCTGCTTTCCCACCTCAGGTACTACCATCGCCGAAGAGGGATTCTGTGCCAACTTCCGCTGTTCTGCCTTCAACCATTCTTTCTTAATTTCTTCCTGGTCTTCCGGCGAGAAACTATTGATCGAGTGAATTTGTTTTGCTCTTTCCTTCTTCAGTCGCAGCTCCTCCTCTCGAATTTCTTCATAACTTAACCATTCATCTTGCATTGCCCTCAAGGTCTGTAGATCCTTTGGCATATCCCAGAATAACTTCTGATATAATTGGTCTGTCGTCTCCATGGCGCTAAGAAATGATCTTATCTTCTCTTTTTCTGACACCTCTGATCCTACCTCGCTACTCGCTTTCCTCCATCTTTGAATAAAAATTTTATAAGTCTCTGAGGGTCTTCTCTTGACGTTGAATAATCTTTCCACGCCGGACCGGCCTCTGTTGTTCTGAATAAAAGCATGCAAGAATTTGCAGTCTAACTTCTCAAAGGATTTGATTTTTCCTTCTTCTAACCCATCAAACCAGGCTAGGGCTTCATCCTTCAGCGTAGCAGGGAATGCCATACACATTATTGGATCTGATCCTACCCAAGCTGCCATATCTCGCTTATAAGCTCTTGAGTGCTGCGTAGGATCTCCAGTTCCATCATAAATAGAGGTGAATTTAGGGGCAGGGTATTTGGGAGACACATATCCATATGTAATACAATCATGAAAAGGTGTTTTCTGTGCCTCTAAAAGTGCAACCCTATATCTCGACTCCTTTGAAGATCCACTTAAAGCTTCCACTTTATCCTTTAGTCGGCGCAGGTCCTTCTTCATCTCTTTATCTACTTTATGTCTTCATCTAGAGCTGCTATGATCTTTGCTATCCTTTCCAGGTACGTTTACCCTTCTGCCTCTTTCGTCATATTTCGCCGATGAATCTGAGATTTCTGCTGTGCTGGTGCCGCTCTTTTCAACTCGGCGAGTTGTATGCGAATGAGACTCATGGCGAGATGAATGCACATGGGACCCATGGCGAGATGAATGCGCATGGGAGGCGTGGCGAGTTGAATGCGAGTGGGATGCATGACCTTTATTTTGTGCCGCCATCAATTCTCTGTGACTTTGAAGTACCGTCTCCATCTGCAATTGCATTTGTCTCTCCATCTGACTCGCTTGTCTGTTGTTGGCCTCAAGTATTTGCCACAGCAATGCTTCTGTGGTATTTGTGGATCCAGTATTATCTGCTATCACCACTGGGCGAGTTACAGTAGCTCCGGGTACTATCGCCGCACCATTTATGCTTGCCGCCTGCGGAATTTCTCCTGCTATAATTGGTTCTGCCACCACTGCTGGAATTTCTTCAGCCAGATGAGGTGCTTCGCCAACATCTTGGGTTAACTGTTGCTGAATATTAGTTGCCACTGTGTCTCCTACAATAGCATTTTGAGCTGCTTCCCCAGCATTGGACGTCTCGCCTATGACTCTCATGCTGAATCTTCCACCCTCAGCTTGCTCGCCGCGGGCATTGGCTTCTACCTGACTGCTGACTCTTCGCAGTAATGGATTAGGCTCGGGTGATCTTTCTGCATTCTCCAAATGAGTGATGTCTTCCACGTAACCTTCCTCTTGGCATGCTACTCGTTGAACAGGTGGTCGCCGAGACGAGCTTGCCAAAAGAGTATCTGCCCTGCCAGCTGGTTCCATTGCTCTGCTTCTAGTGTTGTGACCACTGGGGAATGTTGCTGGTGTAGGAAGGATAGGATGCCGAGGAGGCCTACCCGCCGGGGCTTTATCGCTTCTCCCTCTAGGACCCATTCGCCGAACTTCTGTAAAAGAAAACAAACACACTTCCTGACAGTATTGCTCTGTTAGTACTGTGGGTAAATGCCAAATAAGGTAGTTGGGTTGCTTTTCAGAATGTTGATGAATGAAAGACAAAAGGAACAGCTTTAAATCACGTGATGTGCAGATGATGACCTAATTATGACAAGAGTTGCAAAAACATCATATGATATTATGATTTTCAAATCAAAGTGATAGTACGGTAACAGTTTTAAGAAAATTTCTAAAAAAAGTTTTAAAACGCCATTTCCTTTATGAACATGAAATTCATACTGACTCACCGGAAGAGATACTCTTTTGCCGGAAATATATATCTATATTTGTACTTTTCGGAGGAAAACCCATACCAACAAAAACAGTTTTCTATCCATGTAACTAGTTTCCTACTGCTCATGTGAGAAAAGTGAAATATGTGATAAAGTCCATGAACAGTACTGAACACAACATAATTTCCAAAAATAGTAAAAAAAAATATCTACTGAAAGGCAAGATCTGTCGCCGTAACATACTAAAAATACCCAAGCTTTCCTAATCTTAATAATATTCTACAAGAGAATCACTATACCAACCGCATGATATACCGTATATAGCAAACGAAAATGAAAAAATCCTACATAACGAGTATAAGTTCTCTAAAAAGTATGATAAAGTGGCTGAAATATTAACGACGATCTCTATAGTTTGCAAATCATACCATATATGGAAACAAAGAACATATGATAACATTACAAACAGATGATATACCACATCTATCAAAATAAGAGAGGAATCATAAAGAAGATCCTACACAGTGAGCATAACATCCTTAAATATCAAGTAAAGGTAACTAAGACACTACCGGCGAGTTCTAACAGATGTGAGTCATACCATATATGGAAAGAAAAGAACATCAACAAATTATATCAACAAATCAAGGAAACACAAATCCAAAACCTTTTCTAGCGCCAAAATGTAACTGTGTAGAATCCCAATGGTTAGATCTTACACAGTACACCCA
>JAJJMA010273486.1:1653-15842 GCA_023529015.1 Papaver nudicaule | reverse complement strand
ACACCATTGAGAGCCTACATCCATTTCTTCAAGTCCTACGTTCAAGTGCGGGATCCAATCTTTGTCTTCTTCAATTGCTACGTTCAAATCCGGCACTTCTTCAATTATTTGAACCTCGTCATCCATTATTTGAAGGCCTTCTTGCATGTCTTGCATATCCTCAAAATCTTCATAGTCACTCAAATTAACTCGGTCTTCACGTGCAACTTTAATGGTTTGCGCCTTCCACATCGCCATTTCCACGGAGTAATCTTCACACCAATCACCCGAGTAGTTGGGTTCGTAGCCCGGCCAATATGCACTATACGATAATGGAGGTATTGGGCAACCCCACTTGAGCTTGAGACCGATGAAATGATTCTTTTCAACAAAGGAAATAAAAAGCCTTCTACCCCTCAAAACTTCATCAAAAGGAACTCCCGGAGGTGCATAAGTTTCACTAAACCCAACGGAGAAATTGTGGACGACGCAATAAAATGTCTGCGCGATGAGGAAACCACAAATGGGAAACTTCATCCAATAATCCCTTGTAAGCACATCACTACCTAGTAGACGCTTTCTCATATTCTCATACTCCTCCTCTACTCCTTCGTCGCCTTTATCCCCACCTCTCAACATTGTGTAGTAAAAAGAACGGTTGCGTTCCAAAGTTTCGCACATCTTCTCGCGAATATACATGCACACGGTCCCCTTGTGCCTATCCTCCAAATCAAAAGGTCCCAATTGCTTCGCCACAACGTGAAAACCACAATTTCCATCCTTTGGAACATCTTCTATGCTCTCAATATAGTTGTGGATGATAGGTGGAAGCCAATCCAAATAGTCGTCTTCCTTGATGTCTATCTTCGCCAAAATGCCTTTCTCTTTCAAAGATAAAGTACTTTGTTGTTGTGGAAGTGTTGAAGGGCCACTTAAGCGACTTTTCTTACTTGGATTACTACCACTTACCTTCGATAAAATGCCTTTCCCTTTCTTTGCTAAAGTACTTTGTTGTTGAGGAAGTGTTGAAGGACCACTCGATGAAGCTCCATCCCTAGTTGAACAACTTCTCTTGCTTGGATTACTATCACTTACCTTTATCCCCTCCTTCACCAATGCTTTTCTTTCCTCATCATACTTTGCTTGGATGTGTTCAACTCCGGATAGATCTCTACCCGTTGACAATATAAAGGAGTTGAGCCTCTGTTGCTTTTTTTTCGTAACCTTTGTACTTTGCCTACCCTTTTCGTCTCCTTCAATCGGTTCCAAAATATCGGCAATGGTATATTGTTCCAAAAGTGGCTTCAAACCATCCATTATCCTTTGCTTTTCGATACCATTCATGTAATCAAACTTCTCCATTAGAATTCTTCCAAATGGTGTGGACCCAAACCCTTCCGCTAGGCGATCGGTAGGACGAGGATGGAAACTCAATTGCTTCCAATGAGGATCTATAGCATCCAAAGGTATCACTTTATCCTTATACCCGTCACACATATGTGGACATGGAAGTCCCATTGTTTTCTTTATCGGACAAGTACAATTTTCTCTTGGCCTATACTTATGCTTCACCGCCAATGCCACTTGCTCCATCACCAACTTAATACACAAATGAGAGACATTCAAACTTAAATGCCTTATCCATGTACAATCCTTCCCATCGAGAAGAGGTTTTTCGAACTTGCACACTTGGAGAAGACTTCTTTCGAACTTCGTATGGATGTTTATAATATCACTTCTATGATACTCACGTATAGCATCAAACACGGTGACAAATGTGTCACGACATCCAAAAAGATTTACCTTCAACCGGTGGTGAGCCGACTCACACATACTTGTTGCTTGGTTGTCGAAGTGTTTAATCTTGTTCGTAAACATATGCACGAACTTTTCCCGGTGCTTCAATACTTTATCTAAGTAGGGCATGATTTCCGGGTACTTGGTAACTCCCCAATTATCTACCAAACGTTGGTAATTCCGGTTGTAAATCGCCAAGGTTTTGGAAAAAACCAATGCTTCCCAATGTGTCGTGAATAATGCGTACTTCTCTTGCTTGTCGGCATAATCCTCAAGGAACTCTTCTTTCTTGGCTTCTCGCACTTCCGCCGGTAACTTTGAAATCTTCTCTAGTTCACTTATCTTCTTAAAAGGTTGAATAATCGGATGACATTTCTTCTCCACATTCTTACCTATGTGAAACGTACAAAGAAAGTTAACGGCGCCGGGAAATACCTTTGTTATAGCCCACATCAATGCACTCTCATTGTCGGTTACTATCACCCTTGGAAGCTCTTCCTTGTATAGAGATTTAACTCTCTCTAACGCCCATTTGTAACTTGCCTTCTTCTCGTTTCTCATGAAAACGAAAGCCACGGTGAAGGGTGACTTCGTCGAGGTATGGCCAACAACGTTCAACAATGGCATCTTGTACTTATTAGTCTTATAAGTACAATCCATAATAAGAACTTGTGGAAAGCATAGAGCCAATTTGAGACAATCCGGATCGACAATTAATAGGTGAGTGACTTGTCTAAACTCATCCAATTTAACATCCGTGGTGTAACCATTCGCCTTTGCCACTTGAAACAATTGTTGCATCACATTCCTTCCTTGTGTATCTCTAATTTTTATTTGCATCCTTGCGTTGTAGATGGTTTGCCATGTTGACTTGTTGCTTGGATCGTCCAACTTCAACTTGGTAAGAATCTTGCTTACTCCAATTCTTGCTTTAGACAAGCGTTCAACTTGCAACTTTTCATGGGGTTTAAGCCTTCCAATCGTGGGGTGTCCATGAAAATCAAATGGCCGTGGATGGTTATGACGACAATATGGTAGCGTTCATCACCCAATGCTTTTCATGGCCCAAAAAGTTGAAAACTAGCTTGAAAGGACATTCTATCTTCCTTGTTTTAGTCTTATAAGGGATCTTGGATGAGGTCTTCACATACACATAACCCTTCTTGTATTCATTTATAGATTTTCCGCTTCTCTCACAAACCATCACCAAACGCTTTTCCCAACTTTCTCTACCGATTACAACTGCACACATTAGTTCTCTTGCTTGCTTCTGAACCCAGGCTATGACTTCTTCCCTTGAATACCACGTCTACATTTGTAAGAAAATAAAGTATTAGTTAGATATTATTTTGTAGGAAATAGACTAAGAAAATAAAACTATTAGTTACCTACCAATCCAATTCCCTTCAAATATTCCTCTCTAGTATCTTCGTGAATGGGCCGAGAGAAGAGCTCTTGATTTACATGGTTTGCGAGTGCGACCTATAAAAAAAAGCGAAAGTTAGAATCAATTTCGGCTCACACGATAAACTACTATTCTCAGCCGAAACTATTTCGGCTTTCAGGCTGTTCACGAAACTTTGAGCCGAAATTGTCTCTGTGGTTTCCATATATCTTCAAAAAATTTACCTAGATTCGGCTCAGACATTGAAATTATTGTATGGGCCGAAAATACATATTTCTCAGAAATATACAGGTGGTTTCGGCGCAGTAAAGATCTGAAAAAGCTCAGCCGATACAATTTCGGCTTGCTCATTGTTCAAATTTTCCTAGCCGAAAATCTTTCTGGGCACGCAAAATACTCAAAAAATTCTCATCTTTTCATGGGTTCGAGCTATAGAAATGAGTGTAGACAAGATTTATAAGAATACCTGTGCATTAGAAGGATTGGGTTCATCATAAATCGGCTCATCATTCACATTTGGCTCATAAAATCCATCTTCATCTTCAAAAAGAGGTCCTCCAAGAGATGAAGAATCAACCATTAAACGATTGTTGTTGTTGTTGTTGTTGTTGTTGTTGCGAGGAAGTAATATGAAAGGATTATCCATCTCAGAATCACTTGATTCACTCATGTTGAACCACAAAAATCACAAATCTCACCAAAAAAACCTAGGTTTTTTTTCCCTCTTCTCCCCAAAACCCGTTTTTCTCATCCAAAAATAAAAATCTGATTTTAGTTTTAATTTAACTAGTTGTAAGCCCGTGTGTTGCACGGGTTCATGTGAACTGCCAAATTATTAGGTACCTTATTCATTTTGGTGGAAGTATGTGCTGTAAATAAGGCATGATAAGCGAGATTTGATATATGCCGTAAAAGATCAGTAGCAACTTCAAAAAAATGTATATATATATATATAAGAACTTTGCTAGCTTAATGAAAAAAGGACCTCTAAAGAAATACAAATACTTTGCTAACGTAATGAAATAATCAAGAGGCACGATAAAGTTTTTGTGGTCCTTTGTTTGCCCGTGTTGTTGGAGAACTTTCCTTGGAGCAATTGTCAGACGGGCATGTTTTCCCTTTGATTTGTTTTCCACAAACTGGACGTCTTTTATAAGAGCGGTAATCTGGATAATATTTTTCACTTCAAAACAGTATTAATTGTTGAAACCTTTTAGCCGAGTGTTGTTGAGTTGCCTTGAATGATTTTCGTCACTGATTGTTGTTGAAGCTTAACATAAAAGATGTTTCCGGAAATGTAGCATTCATCGCCAATGGTGAAACTATTGAATCTTATTGGAATGAGCCTGAATGAAGTTAGAGAATTAGTAGATGGTGATAAGGAAAAACACCATCAATTCTAAAAAAAACTCAAAGGATATTAATGCCTATTATACAAAACCCGATAATTTTTATTACTACCACTACCTATGAAGAATTGGAAAAGAATACTCCGAAGAAAGCGGGTCTTCCAACAGCAGTAGCAGTCTCCATTGTCTCAGTTTTGACATCAATGCCTAAACTTAGAAGGCTATAATACTGAAATAATTGTTCTCAAATAGAGAGGTCAGAAGTGATACCTTTATGACTTACACCGCTCACAACATTTCCATCACCTCCACTGCCAAGTGCCAACACACAAATGAAAATACATTACCATAAATGTGGGAGGTCAACTTATAAAGTCAGTTCTACCACCATACCCACCTCTACCTTATCTTTAATATTTAATTACATCAATGTTGTGACTACTGATTCAACTTGTTCTGGCAACTACTGCCAACTCTAATTCCCATACACAACTAAAAAGGCAAGAAATTACCTTTATTTGAAGTTGGAGCCAGCCGAACAACAGTATTGAGTGGAATGTATCCGTATTAGTTTCCTAGCTTGAATTGGGATAGCATTAATACATCTAACATGATTTGCTTTCAATGCACTAAACCTTAGATGTACAAATGCTATCCAATTTCAGATAGGAGAAGCAGTTTCTCCCTTCACCTGTGAATGCAAAAGAACAGTGGTTAACACCAGTAAATTTAAGCAAGACTTGCTTGATAGGACTCACCTATGAAAGTATCGAGTTCTCGCGTGTACATCAAATTACCACCGCAACTGCACCCTTAACTTTCCCAAGTATTCTTGATTTTGCAGTCAGAGCATTCATCCTGGAGAAGGCACTGAAATAGGAATAATCATAACCTAACCATTCAGTGTTAGTATGATCCAAAGAAAAAATGCAAAATCAAGTGCCACCATACATTTTCTTTTCTTTTAGTTGTCTTCATATTATATCACTATCATTAGTATTTAGTGGCGAACTATAGCGATGGACGTTACAGAACCTCACCATGGTCTCGTGTCCCATGAGATGGAGTATGGTTACAAAAACAGAAAGTACATCCACTTACTGAGCAGGCAATGTCAAGTTCCTGAATGATAGACTGAGAAAGTGTATATATACTCTCGATATTAGTGAACATATGTATCTCGATTATGAAGTCTAACTACTACATGACATAACATACTAATGAATGGGAGCTACTCAATGCAGTGTGTACACCTGATGATCAACCTGAAAGATATAGATCTTGAGAGTACGGGTTAATAAAAGATTAGCCGAACTCACCACTCTTTTTATTTTAAACACAAAAGAGTGGCTTTTGCCTAACTCAATATTCCACGTTAGGTGATAGCACTGGCATTACGTGATTAGCTAAAAGTGCGTTACAAATCCAATGAAAAAATATGCTCCTAGGTACTCCTTACTCGAATGGGATAGCAAAACATCACCTTGGACTTACCAAAAACCATGTTATGCCACAAAATTCCTTGGCTTGAGCCATAAAAAAAAATGGGCAAGAATTTTTTGCAGTTGTATTGCCGACCATTTGTCACATAAAAGTTATCCATGTTGTGTTCCAATTTCTTCAGCTCACCCTTAATCAAGAAAATGTTTAACGGCACGGGGTAAACTGAAGGAAGGTGAAAAGAGCATGAGTGTGATTTTGTAATACAAACCACAAACCTAGCAAGGGCAACTGAAAAGAAAGAAGTCACATCAGCAACCATTGCAAAACTCTGAAGGTGATGGTGGGTGGTAGTGGTAGTGTCAGTTGTTGTGCCCTGTAACGATTCCATATTTTAATAAGAAACCAGGATGACAAATATCCTCTAGGGTATTAAGAGAACAATACCTGAGAATGGGAATTTATAATAGACAACAAATATTTGCTAGTCGTGATTTGTCAAAAATCTGTGAATTCAAAAGGATCAAAATCAATAGGAAGAAGCCAATTGTATTAAGAAAAACCTGAGAAGGAGAATTCACAATAGACTACGTACCCAAATATTTGCTAGTCGTGATTTGCCCAAAATCTGTGTATTCAAAAGATTGAAATCAATAAGAAGAAACCAATAACAATTAGAACAAAATCATTAATCAGAGCAAAAGAAAGATGAACAAAAGAGACCTCGTCCCTGTAACAAAATAAGAGGATGTTGTTTTTCAATTATTAAGGTTGATTGATTCATCATAAATCACACCTGAGAAAAACCTAGAAACGGAGAGTACGATAACAAAAATAATTAACATTCTCAAACTAAAAATTAATGGAAAAAAATCAGTAAGAGTGGTGTGGGAAATATTCGTTTACTTGATCGCAACCTCCAATGACTTTCTTTCTATGATTCTTTAGATTATCCTAGGGTTTTCGTTCTGCGTTCTTTGACCTGTAAACAAAATCAAGGGAGCAGCAAGTTATTGAATGAAATTGAGATCTAAGAATGAATTAAGCCGGGAGAATGAAGAGAAAATTGCCGAAGAGAAAAGACAGATGGTGAGGGGAGGAAGGGAGGCGGCAGTAACAAATTAGGGCTTCTAGAAAAGTTTAATTGAGAAATCTAAGGAAAATATTTAGTAGGATTCTTATTGGCTAAAACATTTCCAGGTAGGGCCAGGAGCTATAAGAATTGAGAGAACTCCCTACTTTTAATCTCAGCTAAGTAAAACATTCTGAAATTATAGGGTTTAATTTAATTAAAATCATTAACACTAATCATTATCATTAACACTAATCATAAAAATTAGTGTTAATCAGTCCAAGGGTAGATTAGTATTTTTTAAAAAAATAATGACCAAAATGTCCCCGTTTTGTCCTGTAGTCAAAGGCCGGAAAAGATTGCCGAAGGCCGGAAATCACGGTTCATAATCTAGATCCCCACCAACATTCAAGTTCTGCTTTCTCTTTTTTTTCTTTCTGATGCTGAAACCTAGATGGAGGCAAAAATCACTAGAGATCCTAAAGCAAGCATCTTTAACAAGGATCCAAGACATTGACAAACCCAATAAAATAAATCCACCACTGCGTACGTGGCACACAATAGACTAGTTGAAATTGATATCTCACAGCAACAACTAAAATAAATAAACAGTCTGGATGTTGAGACAACATTGTTGGTGATTAAAGCAGTACTACTTACAACCATAAAAACACAAAAACATACTATGTTTTGTTTTCTGATAAGAAATCTCTCTCCATCGAGAGAGAAAGTGAAAGATGCAGCAGCCTGCAGTCAGCAGCAGAAGCAGGCATTGAATTTTGAACGAAGCAGCGAGGACAGCGTGGGTGCATTATCAGTAAAGTTGGCGGGCGGGTGTGCTGCTGCATAATATTTGGTTGGTTCTTCTAACCTCTGTACCACTGTTTCTTTTGTCTCTGCCCCAACAAACAAAGACATACATTGTGAACGAAGCCGACTGAATCTCATTCAAGACCCCCCCACACAGAGACTACTAATTAATCTAGATCCTAAGCTATCATCTGTCCATATCATGGCATCATCTTGAAATATGAATTGTGTTCTGTATTGATGGATCCAATACATACATTATTATTATTATTATTATTTTTTTTAAAACCTCCCCTTCGAAGTAGAAAGTGATAATCAGAGATTGTTAAATTTTGGAGCCGAATTTTTCAGTATTCAGTACAATCATTACTTTACACACTCACACACTAGTGTAGCTCAAGGCTCAACCCTAATCATCATGATATTGCATTTCTTTCCTCTACTACCACCTTCTCCTTTTTCTCATTGTACTTTTCTTCTTCTTCCTCCCATCAATTCAAAACAAATACTAGTAGTCAAACTACTTTACCTTTCAATTCAGATTCATGGCTTTCTTCTTCTAATTGTGAGTGCTTCACTAAATCTCAATTTTGTGTCAAAAATCTTTTGGGTTATCAGTGAAGTATGGGTGGTGATACAATTAGAGATCAAGAGGGAGTAAACACTAAGAATCAAAATATCATCACTTCTTCTCAAGATGATTTGGTTGAAGAATCATCAAATGAAGTACTTCCACAACAACAACAACAACAACACTCTATTGTTGTGAATACATCTTCACTGATATCAACAGAGTCTCTTTATATTACTACTCCTAATGTTTTAGGAGTAGGAGGAGGAAGTGGTTCATCAACATCCTCACAATTTGAGCAGCACCACCAAGATGAAACAACAAATCCAAAAAGACCCAAGTTTGGAGCTGGTCAGTGGAAGAAAATCATACCATCCCCACATCAACAAAGACAACAACAACAGCAACAACACCATCAAAAGATGTTCTCTTCACCAAGTCCAAATGATCAACAACAAGCCCTAGTTGTTGAAATACCAACAAGTACATTACAACATACACAAACTAGTACTTCATCTACACCACCAACAACGGCAACTTCATCTCCAATATCTCCATCTCAAGAAACAAACAAACCATTTCAAATCAGAAAAGGGAAGTTTGTAAGTCCAGTCTGGAAACCTAATGAAATGCTTTGGTTAGCTAAAGCTTGGAGAGCTCAGTATCAAGATAATGATAATAATCAAGATGATATTGTTTCTATCTCCACTTCTTCTAACACCACCACCACCACCACCACTGGTAGAGGTAAGACTAGATCAGAGAAAGATAGAGAAGTAGCTGAGTTCTTAAACAGAAATGGTGTTAACAGAGATGCAAAAACTTCAGGTACTAAATGGGATAACATGTTAGGTGAGTTTAGGAAAGTATATGAATGGGAGAAAACTAGTAATGAGAAAGAAATTAGTGTTGGAAACAATAAGAGTTATTTTAGATTATCACCTTATGAAAGAAAGCTTCATAAATTACCAGCTTCATTTGATGAAGATGTTTTTAATGAACTTTCTCAGTTCATGGGGATTAGGGTTAGAAATACTTCATCTACTGCTACAACTACTTCATCTCATCATCAAAACAGATCATCTGCTTCTAATGTTAATGATCCAATATCATCTCTTCCTGAAACAACAACTGTATTTCCTTCATTGCCGCAACCACCATTACCTCATTCATTTAAAGAAGAAGCTTCTGCAGGTAATACTTAAACCTTAGCTACTTTTGTTTTCAAGTTCCAAATACTATTCACATGCATAATTGCTAATTAAAGTGTATTTTAGTAAAGATTTTAGTTTTTGATTTCTTTGAGTTGAGTGGGGTTCAAAATGTGCTACAATTTTAGGGAGACAAAACAAACAAGCCATGGAGAGTAGAGGCAATGAAGTGGTAACTTATGGAGGTCCATCCTCTTCGACGTCTAGAGAATTTCGTCGAATCGGAAGAATAAGAATGACATGGGAAGAATCAGTGAATTTATGGGCAGAAGAACAAGAAGGAGATCATCATCAACAAAGAGGAGGAGTCACTGCTGGAAGAGTTAAGCTACAAGGATTAGGTTTCTTGAACGCAAATGAACTCACATTTTTTGATGAGACTATGGCTAGCTGTACCATGGAAGCTTATCAAGATGGACCTCTAAAAGGTCTCTCAATTGATAGATTTATTTGTGGTCAACAAGTTAAAGTCTTTGGTAGAAGAAATAATTCTTCCTTAAATCCTTCTTCTGGTAAGCTAGTCCATTGACCTGATTCATATCCCTTCAATTTTTTGGAATTTTGTTCTAATTTTGTTGTTATGTTGTCATGACTTTTAGGTTTGTCTGATAGAGCTCAGCTTGGAGTGACTGAAACATCCAACATCAGATGTAAGTGTGTTGTTGAACTGTCTACTTATGATTTTATGGTGAATTATCACCATCACATATTTGTCCTAGACTCCATGTCTTCTTGTTACTAGATATAGGTTCAGCCTTTATGCATTGTAAACTAATGGTAGGATAGGACAATGGATACACACTAATCGAATGATCGATCAAACCCAGAGTTTAGTCTCTTTTATTGTTTTTTTTTTGTTTTTGCTCTTTCAATGTGTGCACCAATTTATATATCTAGATATTCAATAACTGTAGTTCCATTGACAAACATTAGATTACTTGCAAGAAAGCCTTCTCATGTATACTGCTGCATAAACTTATATACACCACCTGTCGTTAATCTTTTGTTCGTCGTTTATCTGTCTTTTTGTTTTGTTTCAATTGTTATCAACTAAAGCTATATATTCTCAAGTGCTTGACATGTAACTTTGTCAATCATTGCACAGCAATTCCGCCATGGGAATACCAGGATCCAAGTGAGTACTACATCGGCTGTTTAAAGGTTCCTCCAACAACCTTACCAAGTTTATTTGAACTCTCATGGCATTTACAAGAACCACCATCAGAAGAATTACGTTTCCCTTTGCGTAAAGACGTATACCGAGACTTACCTCAAGGCAAAGAGCTGTTCTTCACAACGAAAGCAGAACTGTTAGATTGTAGAGCTATAACATTTGATATACTGAGCCCGATTGTCAGATCAAACCTAAGTATAAGCATTTCTACTGCAACAAGTAGAGACTCGTTTATCTCTTTATGGGACGATTGCATTAACCGAGTGGTGTCAAAATTCTGCTCTCAAGAAATGGTTGTTGTTCGGAAACCATGTTTTAGTTCTTCCTCCTCATCGAACGAATGTCTGCAGGATCAATGGCCAAATGTTACAGGTTTCATTCGCAATCTTTGTCTATGGAGAGGAGAAGAAATCGATAAACTTCGTGAAGGTAACTTGGATCCATCTTCCTCAATCATAGAGAAAATACTATGGACTTATACAGACCTTCCATACGTATTAGGATACTATGCAATTGGATGTGCAGTCACCTTTTGTGCTTTAAGCCGATCGCAAGACCGTGTTATTCGAACAGATCTATACTCAGTAGACCTCTCAACACCAGCTGATAGACTAAAATCACTAATCCCGTGTTGGCGGATTGCCGGCTTACTTACATTATTAGCGGAACGTTGCTTCAACAGCGACAGCATCAGTAGAGGTCTCCCTTACAGTGACTTCGAACAGCAAGATATAGGAGGAGGGAATTTGATTGAAATGACACCCCACACTGTTAAACGTTCGTTCTCGAGTCGAAGAAAGTTCACTGCAGTCAAAGAAATCTACGACTTCCTCAACCGAAGAATCCCACATGCAGAATATATTTTTATGTCATCAGAGAAAGATTTGGCAATAACATTTAAACCCAGAGGATGCAAAGCTAAACCCGTAAACATCGAACAACTTGTTGAATCACTGAAGTTTGTAACAAAAGCTTTGGTAGCATTACATGATTTATCATTCATGCATAGAGATTTGAGTTGGGATAAAGTGATGAAAAGATCAGATAGAGAGAACGAATGGTTTGTGTCAGGGTTTGAAGAAGCTGTTGGCGCACCACAGATATATCCAAGTGGAGGTATAATGGTTGGACCAAGACATGCACCAGAGATGGGTAGAGGCTTGCATGGAGTGAAAGTTGATGTTTGGGGTGTTGGGATGCTGGTCAAGACGAGTGGGTTAGGTGTTCCATTGTTGTTGAGGGAGTTGCAAAATAGGTGCTTGGATCAAAACCCTGAACTACGGCCTACTGCTGCTGATTGTTACCATCATTTGTTGCAATTGCAGTCTTCTCTCTGTGTTGCACCAGGAGGCTTTTGATATACTAATGATCTGTTTTTTGCTTATACTAGAATTTATTCTGGTGCAACACAAAGAGAAGATAGTTACCGTCATTACCAATAGTAAAATTCATATTTCTCTCTTGTAAGTGGGAGAAAACTGCATTATCGTGTTTTTTAGGTTTCACTTCTGTTTATATACCAGAAATTATCTAGCTCTGTTCAAATTTTCTTCTATACCCGATCTTGTTCTTCTATAATTAGTATATTCGTTTGTCAATCGGATGGTTTGCATTCAACGCCAATGAACGTTCACAGCTTACAACATATCAAAAAAGGAAGAGACAGAAGCATAGTTTGTAAAATGGAGCTTGCTAAAAAAGATTATAGTGAGCATACAGTTGGTGCTGGTAGTCAAGTGAATCCGTACGCATACTTGATGGACACGTCTACAATGGGATTTGAATTGCAGGCCCATTAATCTAGCTAAGCTAGCCCAATGTTTGGCATTTTGGTGTATGTGGTTTTGATACCATTTCGGTGAACTGCTAAAATGACATTACTGTATATTCAATCACTTCACTTTCTGTGCAATGTCACTAGATTTAAAAAGCAAATGAATTAATTGTATTTATTTTTAAGAACTGATGCAAAGAGGAGATTCATAATAACTGTTACTTGCTTTTGGACCAAATCTGAGCAACGTTTTCTTGTGTTTTTTTTTTATTCGAATCACAATATTTTATTAATCATCGTAGAGGATTACAAGAGTTAGATGGGAGCCTGGCAACAAGCTGGGTTCCAAACCCTTTTTGAAGGACAACTTCTATCGTATGGAAGAGAAAATCCCCCACTATGACATTCGCATCATGGTTATAATTGCGCACTCTCTTCAGAAACTCCACGATATCAATACCCAACTCTCCTAAAGTGGAAAAAGCCACCACGCCAAGACCAAAACCCTGAGCTGTACACTTATCTAAATATTTGGTTCTTTTCTGAGCGACATCATCATCAATCGCCTTGCCAAGAACAAAAGTGCGCACCCTACCGCTTGTGAAAGGAGAAACAATCGTGATATCCATACACACATCGTGTCAATTATCTCATTTCACTACACCATATTTGGCGAATAGCAACACTGAGTAGCAACGGTAATGCTGCCGTTGCGGTATAGCAACGGGCTTGGGCCGTTGCGAAATTTTTGGGCCGTTGCGGAATTCCGAAACAGAAGACTTTCTGTTGCGAATTGCCGTTGCTATTTTTTTGCTCGTGTTGTGTACGCGTGCGGGCAAAAACACCTCCCCACACTTTTTAGGATATTTATGCCCAAGTAGTTATCATTATAGGTTGTTTTCCGCCCCTAGCTTCAAGTGTGTGAAGAGAGTGTGTGCCATAAACACTTCTCAACACATTATAACCCTAAATCATTTCTCACTTTCATTTCCATTTTCATTTTCAGAGAGAAAAAAAGACAGAGCGGGAGAAAAAAAGACAGCGGGAGAAGAAAAAATTCTAGGGTTCTTGTGAGAAAATTTTTAAGGGTCGAATCGAAGGAAAAGCTTTCATCTGGTGAGAAATCGCAACCCTAATCACAACTATCACAAATTTCACAATTTTTTTCAGTTTTATTTGTTCTTTGTTTTGCATGTATGATTGGGGTTTGGGTTATGCGGTTTGGGTTTTATTTCTGGGTTTTATGAATTTTATTTCTAGGGTTTGTGCATAAATTTCATTTTTAGGTTTTTTTTTATATGGGTTTCTAGGGTTTTCTTAATTGAGTTTGTTAATGTTTAATTTCTGGGGTTTTCTGAATATATGGGTTTCTATTTTTTTCTGATTAAGTTTTGTTTAATACTAACAGATGTTGTTAGAATGTGCTGGTAGAATGTGCTATTGTTATTGCTATTGTTATTGCTTGATAAATCTGATTTTTTTTTCTATATGTTGCTATTGTTATTGCTATTGCTTGATAAATCTGTGAAATTGATAATAGAATGTGCTGGTAGAATGTGCAAATGAAATTGATATGATATGGGTCAATATGGTCTGGTGGTAAATAT
>JAJJMA010273485.1:0-17913 GCA_023529015.1 Papaver nudicaule | reverse complement strand
AAGTTATTCTCATATTATTATTATTTCTTATGCTTGTTAGCTTCGGTGTTGCTCTTATTCTCTTCGTGTATATGTATGAAACGTATATTTCTTCCATGACCATAGCTGGACTAATAGATCTGATGGCTGTCGAGTATAAAGTACCTATGCAAACTTTATACTCACACATTCTCCATGAGGTCCCGGGAATCGTAAAAATTGATGATAAGTCAAGGTTGTTCCTTTTAGCCTATGAACCCATAGCCTTCCCATAATTGCTTTGTACGGGGATGGGGCTTCAACCACACTGAACCGAGTATTAACTCTAATAGGCCCTGCCTTGACTTCCAAGATAATTTCTCATTTTGGTTTGGATACTGCTCCATTGAATCTGTAGATGGTGTAACGCGAAGGTGTGAGTTGTTCATCCGTGAGTTCCATTCATTTATATGTGTCATAGAATAACACATTCAAAGAACTTCCTTCATCCATTAGGATTTTAGTCACATTCCATCCTGAGATTGGCAAAGTGAGTACTAACGCGTCATTATGAGTTTCAAGATCTTGGTTTATATCCTTGAATGAGAATGAGAGAGGTGTGTCCATCCATTCCTCCCAATCCTCAGTGATAACTCTGTCTATTTTGAACATTTTATGATCCTCAAATCTTTTCCTCAGACGTCTTCCCACATCTCCTGAGAGGGATGGGTCGTGATGTTCAGAATGTGTTATTATGTTGATAATTCTTTGGTTATCTGGCAGTTTTACATTCTTATCCTTCGGGGGTTGTACTTGATCATTTGGGTTCAATAGATACTCCTGCAAATTGTCGGCGTCTATCATTCTTTTTGATCTGATCCTTCAAGTTCTTACACCTTTCAGTTGTATGTCCTCTGAAATCGTGGTACTCACATCTATCGGGATGGTTCGCAGTCTTCTCATGTTGCTTGCTCCTAGTTGTGGCCACTCAAAGTCTTGGCGGTTTTTTACTGCTGCCATAATTTGTACGATGTCGGTATTTAGTTTGGTGTAAACAAGCTCATTGAATGGTGTCCATTTCCTTGAAATGCCCGTCTTACCATCATGTCGTTTGTAATCCCCATTTCTGGCCTTTTTGTCCTGGTAAGGAGCTTTTTCTGATTCATAACTTCTTTTTGGAGCTAAAGACTCAGGCTCTACTGAGTTAGTGCGTTGAGTGATTTTTTGTGCGGGTTGCGCCCTTTGATTATCTCTTTGGATTTCCGGGAGTTTGATATGCTTGCCAATCAAAACCATAAGATCCCCTTCAGTCTTTGGCTTTTGACTGTGGATGTCCACAAAAAGGTTGCTCATGCGGTCTAGAGCCCATTTAAAACAGTTGATACTGATTTCTGGATTCACACTTCCAATCTCTTGCCCAATCTTAATCCATCTATCCCTAAGCTCTTGGTAGGTCTCTTTTGGGCCAATGGCCAAGGAAAACATCTGATCTAAGCCAGCCTTGGTTCTTTTATTGTAGAGATACTTCGTTATGAAAGCATTAGCTAATTCCTCAAAGGATTTGATCGAGTTGGATGGTAGGTCATCGTACCAAGCTAAGGCAGGGCCTTTTAAGCTTGAGGGAAAGAATCTGCAGTGCACATAACCTTATCATCCCATTCCCACGGCGCTATGGCCCTTCTATAGTATCTTAAATGTATAGTGGGATCGTCTAGACCTTCAAAACAAATAAAGGTACGGGGTTTACATTTATCAGGCAATTTGTAGAAATTGATACTTCGGACCAATGGATGGCTTCTTTCAAATGTAAACCTCCTTGCTTTGATTTGAGCATTTTGATCTCCAAACGCATCTGCTCCATGTCGTCATCTTGCCTACCCCACCTGGTTGTATGATCATATTTGGGTACGGTATCCTCGTAGTCCTCACCTCCATCTTCATAAGGGTTATACTCCGTATATCTCTCCATCTGGCGTGCGGGATTGGATTTTGCGGTCCTTTTTGGATCAATGCGGCGTAGTGGTTCGGGCTGGTTTGCCCCGATATATAGTACCACTTGGCTTTCAGGAGATGCTGTTGTCCTTATAGAATTGTTCTCTACCGCTTCCTCCCGAGCTTTATGGAGTCTTCTTTCAAGCCTCTCTCTTGCACCCTTGATTACCTAGTTTTCCTCAGCTAAGAGGGAAAGTGCGTCTGATACAGGTGTATCCTAGTCTCTTTAGGAACTTGGTCGACCTCAAGTTAATTGAGGGAATAACTCTATTTGAAAGGATTCCTATATAGAGAAGGATTCTTTATAAATAAGGATTCTTAGATTAGGAAATAGATTCCTATGAGGTTTTAGGAAACCCAAACCACTATATATAGAGGTGCCTAGCTCATATCTTGGACACCGTAGGCATCTAGTAAATCTAGAGAAGAAGTTTGTGAGGTAACCTTCGTGTTGCAAAAGCAAGCTTAGTGAGATTGTGAGCGTAAAAGAGAGAATTGTAATATTGTCTTGTTCATAATCTAGAGAAGATATCTTTCTTCGTAAATCTGTTCTTGTGTCTACGTTTTACCCATCTTTCGTCTATAGTTATTTTGAATTCCGCCCTAAGAAGTCTAGTCATCAAGAGTACATAGATTATACGTATCAAGTTGGTATCAGAGCTTAGTTAGCTCCTTTTTAGGGAAGTATTGTGGTTTATGGTCTTCACTAGATCTCTCTACAAGAAGCTTGGTGAGTTACTCGTAAAGCAGGAAGACGTTAAGAGAATAAGGAACCCTAGGATGAAGCCAGGCGAAGAACTTTAGGGTGATGATAGTCCAAAGACTACTGAGGAGTAGGTAGCCACACTACAGAAAGACATGAAGTCAATGCAAACCACTCTTGAAGAGTTGAAGAATTTTATTCTTTCCAATACACCTAATCCAAAGACAAAGAAGAGCAAGACTCCATCTGAGGCTGCGGATGATGAGGAAGAAGAAGATGAACCAGAGGATGAGGAAGAAGAGGATTTAGGGGATGAAGAAGAAACCAAAGAACCTAAAGAAACCAAACCTCTTGGTAAGAAACAAAATAATAATCTGAAAATCAATTTCCATGTTGAAATTCCATACTTTGATGGGAGTATCGACGTAGAGAAATTAGATGATTGGATAGAACGTCTAGAGACGTATTTTTCCTTTGACAACTTTAATTCAGGAAGAAAGATTGCTTGTGCGACATTAAAGCTACAGAAGCATGCTCTAATATGGTAGAAAGCTTATAGAAGACAAAACCAAGGAGCATTGTCGTGGAAGAAGTTCAAGGAAGTCATAAGGAAACAATTTTATCCGGTTGGCTACCTATAAGAAAGATGGCTCAAGTGGTACAGCTTGAAGCAACCATACAACCAATCCGTGCAAGAATATACTTCAGATTTTCAGAATCAAGCTATGGTTCTAGATTTGGACTTAGGAGATAATGTTATCTATATGAAGTACATCTCTGGGTTCCATGAGTATATACGGAAGGAGTTGAAGATGTTTTCAGTCGATACTATCGCTGAAGCAAGCGTAAAAGCCCATGCTATTGAAGGTAGGCTTAAGAAAACTAATTCTAAGGGAAACCCAAAGGTGAAATCTGGGGGTACCAGCGTCAAAGGAGCTGAAAGAATAAAAGACAAAGGGAAGTTCAATGACAAAGGAGGTTTGTCTTGCACGCATTGCAAAAAAACAGGGCACGTAATGGACACGTGTTGGGAGAAGCATCCTCATCTTAAGCCAAGGGGGATACAGAAGAGAGAAGCCAAGAAGACCACACTAATTTCTCAGACTCCAAAAGAAGTTCAATGACTGACGGAACCTAACTCGAAGCTTTCTCTAATGGCTGGAGCAACAGAAGGACCTACAAGAGATGATCCTAGGGAACAACTCTTCCTTGTGAAGATGCAAGTTAAGACAACATTGGTTGATGTTGTTGTTGACCCGGGAAGTCAGAAGAAATTACTTTCAAATTCTTTGGTACAAAAGCTAGGTTTGAAGACATTCAAACATCCAAATCCATATCCGTTGGGATGGATCCAAAAGGAAGAAGGGTTACAAGTGTCGCAGCAGTGTACATTCAAGTTTGCTCTAAATGAGTCCTACATTGACGAGGTTACATGCGACGTAGTTCCATTGGATGTATGTCAGGTTGTACTGGGAAGTCCTTATTTATGGGACATATATGCTACTCTATATAGAAGGGAGCAAAAGTACACCTTTAAGAAAGAAGGTGAGACTTATGTAATTCGGATTATAGAGTCTCCCCTTGTAAGAGAAAGTCTGATTACATCCACTCAGGCTAAGCGGTTGGTGAATGCTAGTACAAAGTTTATTCTCCTTGTGATCCGTTCTCTAGAAGAGAAGCCGAGTAGAGTTTGTTTGACTACTTTGTCTAAACAACAAGAAGACGACCTAGATAGGTTGAAGTTGAAATATGAAGATTTGTTTTTAGAAATCAAGGGGTTACCACCAATTAGGAGTGTGGAAAATGAGATCATGTTGATAGGAGAAAGTTCTCTACCTAATGTAGGGCTCTACCGCACATCCGTGGAAGAATCCGAGGAGATAAAGAGACGAGTCTTAGAACTTCTAGAGTTAGGAGTTATAGTACCTAGTGCTTCACCTTGTGGATCGGCCGTGTTGTTGGTGCCGAAGAAGGATGGAGGCTGGCGCATGTGTATAGATTACCGAGCCTTGAACAAGATCACAGTCAAGAACCACTACCCGTTACCAACGATAGATGACATGATGGATCAATTGGAGAGTGCTCGAGTCTTTACAAAGTTGGATCTTAAATCTGGTTATCATCAAGTGAGAGTGCGAGAAGATGATACATGGAAGACTGCTTTCAAGACCAAACAAAGTTTGTTCGAATGGTTGGTGATTCCGTTTGGTTTGTGTAATGCTCCAGCGACGTTTATGCGTTTGATGAATGATTTGTTACGGCCCTTTATATAAGATTTTGTCATTGTTTACTTGGATGATATCCTCGTATATATCACAACTTGGGAGGAACATCTTGTTCACGTTGAGAAGGTATTTCAAGTGTTACATGAAGGCCAACTGAAGTTGAACGAAAAGAAGTGTGAGTTTGGAAAGGAAGAGTTGGTATATCTCGGTTTCATTGTTAGTAGTGGGAAACGTAAGATTGATCCAAGGAAGGTTGAGGTGATCACTAAGTGGCCAAGACCTAACACGGTGACTGAAGTCAGAAGTTTCTTGGGAGCTTGCACATACTTGCGCAAGTTTATTAAGCATTTTTCTACTATTGTCGGGCCACTACATGGTTTGACGGGGGCTAAGGTAAAGTTTGATTGGCAGCAGGCCCATGAAGATGCTTTTCAGTTACTTAAGAAGAAGATTTCAGAAGAACCGGTATTATCTCTACCTAATTTACAACGTACTTTTGAAGTTGAGTCAGACGCTTCTAACTATGCATTAGGAGGAGTGTTGCTACAAGATGGTAAACCAGTGGAGTACCATTCAGAATTGTTCTCGGGTGCTATTAAGAACTATCCACCTTACGACAAGGAATTCTATGCCTTGTATCAATGTGTTAAACATTAGAGAGTGTATCTCTTAGGTAAAGAAGTGGTAGTGCACTCGGATCATAAGCCATTGGAGTATCTACATGCGCAAACCAAGTTACAACAATCTCGACACATGAAGTGTATGTCCTACTTGATGGCATTTCATATAATCATCAAGTACAAGAAGGGAGTTACAAACAAGTTAGCCGATATGTTGTCAAGACCGCCAGTTAGTTTATTGATGGCTATGCGGATTCAGCCAATTGTTCCTCAAGAGTATGCTGAGTCGTACGCATCCAGTAAAGACTTCAAGAAGGTGTTAGAAAAGGTAAGAGGTGGTTTGAAAGGTGAGTTTGAACTCCGAGATGGGTTATTATACAAAGGTCAGTTGGTATGCATTCCAGAAGATGGAGATAGGTTGCAATGGTTGAGAGAAGCACATACATCCCGAGTTGTTGGACACTTTGGGATGAATAAGACGTTAATTAACCTACGACGTTATGTCTTTTGGCCAAAGATGCAAGATGATGTGGCTAAGTTTGTTCGAGGTTGTAAGTTGTGTTGCACATCTAAACCCTCAAACAGGAAACATGGGTTGTATCTACCATTACCGGTACCATCAAGACCTTGGGAGAGTATTTCTATGGATTTCCTTGGTGGATTGCCAAAGACCAAGTCGGGTCATGATTACTTGTTCGTTGTGGTTGAACGGTTCAGCAAGATGATTGCATTGATTCCATGTACAAAGACGGTGACAGGAGCGGGTGCAGCAAAGCTCTTTTTCGAGCATGTGTGGAAGCATTTCGGGTTACCTACCTCGATTATTTCTGATAGGGATAGTCGGTTTCTTAGTTTTGGGATTCTTTGTGGAGGATGATGGACACTAGGTTGAAGAAGAGTACATCTTTTCATCCACAAACAGACGGGCAGACAGAAGTAGTCAATAGGACTATGGTTCACATATTACGGGGATATAATTCTAAGCATCCTAAGACTTGGGATGAGAGTCTACCATATCTACAGTTTGCTTTCAATAGAGCGGTTCACAGTTCTTCGGGAAAGTCTCCTTTCGAGGCGTGTTATGGCTACTTACCGCGTAGTCCTTTCGATTTGGTGTTTTCAAGTGATACAACAGTTGGGGGAAAAGAAGGAAGTGAGAGACAAAAGCCAGAGAAGTTCTTTGAGAAGATTTCTCAAATTCATGCGACCGTTGAAGCACAATTTAAGAAGTCACAAGCCAAATACAAGGCAAAACATGACAAGCATCTTGTTCCTTGTAATTTCGGTGTTGGTGACATGGTATGGTTAAAGTTAGGTAAGGAAAGGTTAAAAGGGGAAGGTAAGAAGTTAAAGTTATTGAGGTATGGACCATTTCGTATTCTCGACCAGATTGGTGACAATGCCTTTCGTCTCGATTTACCACCTTATCTAGGAATGTACTCGGTTATTAATGCTGAATACTTGAAGTTGTTTGAGACACTGTTACTGGATGATGATGGGGATGACAAGATGATCTTACCGCGCGTAGAAGACTTATGGTTTGATCGAGAGGAGCCGCTGAAAGAATATTGCATTTTGGAGCGAAGAGTGACTAAGGCACGGCAAGGAGAAAGAGAAGCTTTCCTAATTGGATGTCAAGGTCAAGTTCCCAGCAAGGCTAAATGGTTCAACAAGGAGAAAGGAACTCTCGAGTTCCCTAAGCTCCATTTCTAACTCTCACTGGAGTTCAAGTTCTTAAAGGGGGGACCCATGATGCAGGTGTATCCTAGTCTCTTTAGGAACTTGGTCGACCTCAAGTCAATTGAGGGAAGAACTCTATTTAGGAAAAGATTCCTATATAGAGAAGGATTCTTTATAAAGAAGGATTCTTAGATTAGGAAATAAATTCCTATGAGGTTTTGGGAAACCCAAACCACTATATATAGAGGTGCCTTGCTCATAGCTTGGACACCGTAGGCATCTAGTAAATCTAGAGAAGAAGTTTGTGACGTAACCTTCGTGTTGCAAAAGCAAGCTTAGTGAGATTGTGAGCGTAAAAGAGAGAATTGTAATATTGTCTTGTTCATAATCTAGAGAAGATATATTTCTTCGTAAATCTGTTCTTGTGTCTACGTTTTACCTATCTTTCGTCTATAGTTATTTCGAATTCCGCCCTAATAACTCTAGTCATCAAGAGTACACAGATTATACGTATCAGCGTCAGTGAAAGTGGATTTGAATTTTCTCATTTCTTCCAATTGGAACTCATGGAGCTCTCTAATTAAATAGTTGTTTTCCCCAGATAGATTCTGAGGTGTGCGTTCACTAGTCCTTAAGTTCCCGTCTTTCCGTTCGATGATGACTAGAATCACAGGGGTAATAGGGTTTGTTGGACAATCTCCGATTCTTCTGTTAGAAAAGATCTCCTATAACATTCCACATCCTGCTGGTGGTGCGCTTGTCTTACCTAAGAACATCCATGGTTGCGGCTTTTGTATTACTGAGGGCCTAGTTAGAGGGATACCATAAGGTTGGTTAGTAACCACAAACGATGAGTCTCTCATCTTCTCCTGTCTTGACGCTTCGAGTGCTGCTTCTAAGTCCGCAGCTTCTTCTACTTCAAGGAAAATTGTGTTGACTGTTGTTTTTTCTGTTGCGGCTCTGACCTTTGCGGCAACTTTCTCTGCGGCAATTTTTGATTCTGAAAGGGCTTTTTCACTCTTTGTACGATCCATGTTGATTCTTTCTGCGGACGCCATCTCGGCCGATGCTTTAGAATCAGACCGAGCTTTATCTATTCTGGCTTCCTCTATTGCGGCTTTTTCGATTGCTGCTTTTTCTATTGCTGTTTTTTGGGTTGCGACTTTTTGTGCTGCGGCTTTTTTAGCAAAGAACTTTTCGGCTGCGGCTTTTTCTGTCGTTGCTTTATGTGCTGCAACAAAACACATGGCCTGATGGTTAGTTACCAACTTTTCTGTGCGGCTTTTTGTACTGCGGCTTTGTCTGTTGCGGCACTAGAATCTTTTTTTGCCAAACTTTGTGATGTTGGCCCAGGAGTGACAATGTTGTGCTCGGCTGTATCCTCATTCATTGCTTCAGATTGATCCTTCGTTATGCTCCTTGTTCTGATTTTTGAGTTGTGAATATCCTTGGAGCTTTCCATTCTTTAGTCTTATAGTTAACCGGGTTTCAGCGCTTTAGCGAGATGCGTAAGAACGACGAGAATCTAGATAGTGCCTAAGTTTCTCAGTTTACACTAGGGTACTCACTAGAAATTCCTTAGTAAACAATTGATAGAATAACTTTCTACTTGAAATCCGTACTGGTGAGTAAGATCAAACTTATTTCCCTCAGGACCTTAGTTATTTTCTATTTGTAGAGCCACAAAAAGGCTTTTTTTTTAAAATATTAAATAAAAAATAACACGAGGTAGCACAGGAAAGATAAATCCTTTACCAGAGACCGAAGTCCCTGTTTCTAGCGCCAAACTGTTTGTACCAAAAAGTAGCCTCACCTTAGGATACAAACATACAAGATATAAGTGATATTGAGTTCTTAAGATCACTCAATATGATAAGGTAATACGCAATGAAACGTGTAAATAACAACAAATAACAATAATATAAGATTGGTTGTACTAACTATCATCTATAACGTTCATATAAAGGGGTATAAGTAATACAACAACTAGTTCTAGTCTTAGTGACTTTGAGTAATGGATACAAGGGGATCTAGATAAAGATATTACTGAGTGTCTTTGGTTCTTTCTCTCACTTCCTTGTCTAAAAAAATCCCCCTTCTGTTCATACTATTGAGCTGGGTATTTATAGGAGAGTCCTGGCGGTTCTCAGATCTTAGTCTTCACACCATGTGGGGCCCTCAATTTCTTCATCTAGTGTTGTCTTTAGCTCTGAGGTTGTGGCACTTCGCTTTCTTCTATGTGAAGTCTTCTTCTGAGTGCGACCCCTCATACGTTGCTCCACCGGGGATACAACACGTGCCCTTTGAACTCTGACTGACTCTGACCAGGGCATTTAATGTGGGTAGTTGGGTGTTTCCCATGTCGAACAACTCTCCTAGAGGTCTTGTCTCGTCAGTTCAGCTATGTATGGATCGCATCCCTTCATCTGGGTCCTTGCTCGAGATGGGATAAAGGTTCCTTAGATCTTAGCCCTTCATCCGGGTCCTTACTCGAGATGAGATAAAGGTACTCAGATCTTATCCAGTGTTGTGCACCTACCGTGATTAACCTGCTTCCTCTTTTTAGATGCTTACACGTGGGCGGTAGGTACTTTGTACCAACATTCGTGAAGACTATCGCTACCCGACCTCCAATAGGACGACTACAACCTTATGGACAACAACCAAATATCGACAGGTTAAATCGCTAGATGATATCCTTGGAAACTAACGGATATTTCACCGAAGGCATTTTACACCAAGAGCGAGGATATTTAAGTTTACTTGGTCATAAACCCCTAGAGATATCGATCAAGGTTTCAAAAACAAAACTCCTGAAAGAGTTACCTTGTCGTCCCAGTTGGAATCAAACAAATAGCTGAATGCAAGTACAATATGATATGACCGTCAAGAACAGTGTACCTGCAAGAATAAATCCAATAACAACAATCTTGATTCCACTCAATATCTATAGTTTAGGCACAAAAACCTAAAGCGGCTTGCTGACAAATCCAGGTTAATAGATAAATAGTATGTTGTAATCACAACGATCTTGAGTGGCCTTATAGCAGAAGAGAAGGACCATGGAATAAACAAGATCGCAAGGTTTGATAGACGTGATAGAACATAACACAAGTACAATACAAATAAGACTAGTAAACATAAACTAGTGTCCTGTAAGAGGTACTTCTAGGCTTCTCGATCCCCAAGAGAAGACTTTCTCGCAATTCTAGACCGAGAGCAAAAGCTCAAAGGTAACTGAAAGGAAAAGTGAGATAAACACAAACTTTCAATTTCGAAGAAGAGCTTGGTAGAGGGACAAAGCTTTTAGTAGAGATACCAATCCTATTTATATTGACTAAGGCTTAGCTTTGAAATGAGGCTAACTTAATTTCAGAAATGCATTAAAGCACATTTGCATATATGTTCTGAAGTACCTCACTTAGACTCATAGCATTTAATGAGATCTAATACTCTAGCATCTTACATTAAAGAAAAATGTATTTCATAAATGAAAAATATATTCCAATAAATGTTTGGCCAAGAGCAATCAAAGCAAATAATACTCATAAGGTATATTTGGATATTTCTTTAAATTCGAAATATGGTGTTTACCAAATATGCTCCCTGGGAAAGTGCTCTTTCGAAAACGTGTCCCATTGTTTCGAAAATCTCCTTAAGATATTATTACTTCCAAATGTCATCATCAGCATTGATAATGTCGACATCACTTCCTAGGCTTTGCTGGACGGGCCAGAACGATCCTAGGTGGAAGTGGGATCTGGTCCAACGTGGCTCAACGTTCCTCATAAACGTATCATAGCAGACGAGGACAAGCCTTGTGTGTTAAGCTTAAGTGAACACATAGTTTCAATGGACATTCCGACAAAAAGATATACCAATAAAGTACGGTGCATGATTCATCGAGTAATAACAAAATGTTGAATCTCCTAAATTCTCGATTCTAATATAGATGATCACATTAATAATATCCAAGAATTCAAATCAAAACACCAAATGATAAATCAAATGAATATTTGATCAAGTAGTATATCCATACGAAGATCTAATCACGTATAATATTGATCAGAAATCATGTGTCTACTAACTAGAGCGCCGAACCATATTTCTGACTATGACTCAAACCAACTTAGTTGTACATTGAAGGTGAACAAATTCAAACTTCAAACTGAAAATATCAAACTCATTAATTCGTTGAAGCACAAATCAAAATGGTAGAGTTTGAACTTCAAAAATACGCATTCTGAAGTTCTCAGATAACCAAGTTAAGGTTTCGAAATCTACAGTCTGTTTGGCAGAAACCAAATTAAGTTTTCGGATCCTAAAGTTCATATATGACCAGAACTGAATTATGGTTCCCAAATCAAGTTTCCATATAGCGAAACCAAAGTAGGTTTTGAACTTTAGATTTTGTTTTTAACAAAACCTTGGTTAAGGTTTCGAAACAAGAAACACATATTAATCTCGTCACAAATGTTTGGTATTGAACTTGAGAGTCCATGTGGTCAAGAGACGTTTCAGCATAACACCTTTTGTCCTTGGTGCACTGGTTATATTTCCCGGTTCACATAACCTTTAGGAAACCCCAGGGTTTTTTCGACTTTTTAGAACTCACATTGTCAAGATACATTGGTCTCGATTCTCAAGTCACTGTTAGCTAGCAAACATCGTTTCGAACTCATGTTCTATCATTGGTCACATTTTAAGTTTTGGACCGAATAGTTATGGATGCGAAAACCAGATTATGGTTTCGAAATCAAACTTTAGTTTTACCAAAACCTACATTGAGGTTTCGAACTCTGAAAGTCCATAAGATGAGATAACAAGAATATGGTTTCGAAATCTAAAAGTGTGATATGGCATACAAGATGTTCATATGTAAAGAATTAATTAAATGATTTTGAACTTCAGTAATCAGAGCCAAACCATGACGTAGTATTCGAACTCAGAACATCAGTATATCGAGTCTACACAACATAAGTGTGAGTCACGATCTCTCTTACATTTAGCTCATACAAGTACGAAATAATCAATCCGACAGAGTCATACTAGGTAAGTCGAGACACAATACTCCGATGGATTAAATCTCGTAATACTACTGAGACAACATCACAATTGTTATATACAACTCGAAGGTTTTAGGTAAAACCTTATATCACTTAGAGACGGAGAAGAAAACAAAGCTCTAAGCAATATTGAACGTCATAACTACAACAACAATATCGTAAGCGATAAACCGGAGTTATATCTTAAGACACATTGATCACAAGTGATCAAGTCATAACGTAAAGCTCAAGCATTAAGTGTAAAAGATAATGGAATCACGTTATTTAGATTCACCAACCTCTTGAATGATGAAGCCAGATGTCTTCGTTTGATCTTCAGTCTTCTTCAAATCTTCAAATAGTGATTTTAAATCCTAGCAAAATCTTCCACAACCTAAAGCTAACTCAATGATGACCTTACCTAATGTGTGTTGTTTAGCGGTCGAGTTTTGATCACTAAAGTTGACAACTAAGCTTGACATACCAACACTTAGTGAGGTTAACCGAGCCATGCTCTAACAACTGGGATTTATTGTATGAAGGTGGTTACATTAAGAGCCAAACACAAAAAAGTTCATGATTCCACTGTTAGTGGATGGATGGACTTGTACACTGTTCTGGTGTGGGATTATAACAGTGGTTCAAGCAAAACTTTTTCGTACCAATTCGGCAGAATTGAAGGCTCGTCCACATTTGAACTCGGTTTCGTACCAAGTCGGTAGAAATAAAGGTTCGTCCACATTTGAACCTGGAACCTATAAATGGGCATCTTCAGTTATAATTAAATCCGCAACAGAAATTTCTCTTTTCCTTATTTCTAAATAAATTTGTACCGCTTATTTTTTTAGATCTGATTTCAAAAAAAAAAAACTTTTTAGATATAACGGTTTGTCTAGCAAAGGAAATTTAATATATATATATGTAACGCGTAACACGATGTAGAATTCATTACATTGTTCATCTTCACTTTGAGAGACCAGAAAAATGGGTTTTGAGAAAATTTTGGGTTTGAAGAAGAAGTTCACAAGTTCTTGAATACGCCAACGAAAAACATACACAGAAGATTAAAAACTTTGTTTCAGGTATAAATCTTTTCTGTGTTTGAAATCTTCTTTAACTTATTCTTATGATTCTACTCTTCTTAAGTTATATTGTTTATATGAAGTTATTCAGGGTTTTTAAAGCTTATATATGGAATTAATGCTCTTGCAAAGAATTTGTTGTTCTTGAAACCTTTGTTGAACTACTAATTTTAGTTTCTTTCGTTTTATATTAAATTTTGAACTCTCCAAAATGGAATAGATTATCAAGAAAGAAACTTTTTTTTTTAAATTAAAGCAATTTAAGCTCATTTTTATTTTGTGTTAAAGAGTAGTTTTAAAGTTGTTTTTGCTGGTTCTATTTTGCAAAAATGATACATGGCGCCCATGATATTGCACCCGAATGCACCCAGTATTAATAAAAAAATGTGTATGTTTAACCTTACTCCATATCTCTTGACCGAGGATCAGAATTGACGACCTAGGTTTGAAATAATTTTGGGGTTTTTATTTAGATCTTCACAATTCAATTGTTAATATCTTGTTCTGCATCAGTTTCACAATTATATCTTCTTCTTATTATTCTTCTTCTTGTTCTTCTTCTTCTTCTTTCAATTCCTGATTAGTACTAGATGCACTATCCAACAATTTTTGGGATTTTTCAGCAACTCCTTCCATCTTTCTTGTTTGGTATGGAACTAACTTTGAATATCCTTGACAAGAACGAGTTGTTATGAATGGTTTTTATACTTTATTGGAACATTCGTGTAGCTAGGATTTAATTAAAATTTTTGGGGAAAAAAAAAAAAAAAAACACAACCACGCGTCCTTATTAATCTGCTATGCAAGTACATTTTCTTGTTGAATTCTTTTGGTGTTTTTTTTCTTTAGCTTTCTGGTGGTATATACAAGACCTTAAACATGGGGTTTTCTTAAAATTCTCTTTGAATCCGCACAAGTGTTGAGGTCAAAATAATCCAAAATTGCACGTTAGTCTTATTTGTATCAAATTTGTGTCTGGAAGGGAAAATTTATGCCAGGGGTAGAGGGGTCTTACAATAAAGGATGTGAAGTCAAAACATGGAATTCTAGCATAGGTTTCTTATGTATTTAGCTTAGAGCACATATATTAGGATGAGCTTTAAAGCTACATATGCAGAGGACATGCATTAGCTAGAAATTTAATACTTGAAGAGTGAATATGGAATTGATTCCTTTTCGCATTTTGATTGGTAGATAAAGCACATAATGTGAGAGGAAATGTTAAAAGCCTGGGGGGACCGTTGATTTCATATAATCTAACGTTTATATCATCGAGCCAAGTGAAATCATAAGAACCAATCAGAGAAGAACCCTTCCATATGTTAAATAGTTGTTGTCCTTCCGCATCCCTTCCTTTTGTTCTGCTATATTCAAAGTCAAAGTTAACCGGAGAAAGAAGAATGTTAGGCGATGGAGTCCGATCGTCGTCATCAACTTCGGCACCGATAAGCAGTTTCTGAAAGAAAAAAAACAAAACCAAAGATGCAAGAGTTTGAAGGAGGAGTTTATAAGATAGAGGAGAAAAGAGGGAAAACTGAGAAAATAGAACAAGTTGGGCTCTGGCTGCAATGGGCAAAATATCAATTACCCTACATGTTCTCCAATTCAATGTGTTGGAGACAACTTATTCAAGTCGACCAGAGATGAACCAAACGTCCTAATTAAGAGGAAATGGGGAGAAACAGATTCAATATTGAAGAACGAGGCTATTTCTGTTTTGAAAGTTGGGGTTGGTGGTATCTGTGCAGTTGCAACTATTTATAATGTTAATAGCATGTTAATCATATCAAGAGTAAGTAGGTATTAGGGTTTGATATTTCGGGTGTTGTTTATGAACTAAATAAAAATAAAATCATTAGGGTTTTTTAGGTTTTGGGGATTATTAATATATCATATAATTTTGTAAGAGAAAATCGTTAAGGTTTCTCTCGTTTGGGGTTTAAGAAGAAAATGGAAGTTAGGGTTTAGTTTTATTTTATGTTATTGAAAAGAAAAGAAAGTTTAATTGGTGATTGTGCTGGCTAGGAGGATTATGATGTAAGTATGACCGAAATAACGAATATGAAAAGCTTAACGGAAATGAAAATATATTAGTATTACAATAATTTTGTTCATCCCACCAGTCAAACCACGGTCAGAACCCACCGCTGACGTGGCTTGAGTTTTGGTTTTGTAAACGGAAAAACCAAAAAAAGGAAAAACATTAAAAAAATGATATTTTGATTAAGATATTTAAAGGCATAAAGATAGATATTTTTGTTCAGAGATTCAGATCCTCTGAGTATATTGAGCTTGTTGATAAATGAGAGAGGTGGAATGAATCCAAAGCCTTTCCATTGCGAGAACCAGCTGCAGAGTAACTCAAGCTCGCTAGTTAGTATGAAAATAAAAAGAGGGCAACTTCTTCTGAACAAGATTATTAAGAATGAAAATAACAACAATAAAATTCAAAACAGGGACGGAATGCCAAGGACTATGATTTCACTGAAACAAGGTATATACTTCCACTCATAAATAAGGATGGGTGGAAAGGCTGCACCATCTACCTACGGGTGAATGTGAAAGAAGATATTGCATTAAATGCTAAAGCATACGAGAGGGAAACAACTATGTGACACTCGAAGACCAAGAGACATATTTATGTACACCTTATATACATTAATAGTTTAAACTTAAAACTATATTATATTTCCAAGAAAATACCTGAGTGAGTTTCCTTAACAACAAAACATTAACCATAGATTTATCTACAATGTAAACTCTTGAATGGAGTGAAAAAACTTATAGAAAGAAATTATATGACATAAAATCGGTAAAGTTGGTAGGAGACTGGGTGCTGCAATTGACTCTCTCGAGTCAGATGTCATGTTTCAATTCTTTTGGGTTAGATTTCTAAATCATTAATTTGTTATGCAAGTTAATTTCCTTGTTGAATTCTTTTGGTATATTTTCTTTAGCCTTCTGGTGGAACATACAAGACCTTAAACATGCGTTTCCTCAAAGTTTTTGTGAAACTGCACAAATGTTGAGGTCAAAACAATCCAGATTGCACGTTAGTCTTATTTGTATTAAACTTTTGCCTGGAAGGAAAATCTAGGCCAGGGGTGGAGGGGTCTCACAATAAAGGATGTGATTGTACATGCAAAGTCGCTCGCCATGCCTCATGTTTATAATATTGTCAGCGAAGTAGAAATTCGTAACATTCAGTGGCATTACTGAAATGTAATTGATAAACCCAAAATTATTCGAGTCATACATAGAATTTGATTGTCATTGAATATCACTTATAAAGTGTCATTTAACCCTTTTCCTTCGTGCCAATTTTCAGAGCTTATAGACATTAGTCCATCCTACCTTGTCCGTTTGCTAGAGTTCTTTCGGTCCTACCTTAGACCAGGTCCAATGCATGAGTAATTCCTTATACAAGGGAATATGGATTTCTCAAGTCTTATGGGGCTTGAAATACCCGTATTCCTTTATTCCCCACCCAATTCAAGAGGAGAAATTTAATTTTTAGTCCTAAAAACCGGAACCGGATTAGGCTATAGTCCTGGTTCAAATGTAATTATCCCCTAATCCAAAACCTAACTAAATTACCCGGATACCCCTAACTTCTCAAATAGGCCTATCAAATCCAAATTCCCATTCCTCGTTTATCAGATCAAGCTTCTCACTCACGATTCTTCACTGTACCTTCTCCTTCAAATCCCAGGATTTAAATTCATTACACATTGATGATTGCAAGTTTGTGAAAACAAAGAAATGGATTCTTCTTCCCAATCGGGAGGAGGAGGAAGATACGAAAACCTCCGTATCACTCGAACAACTTCAGCAGCTTCGTCTACTAAATCCGATCCAAACACACCGAAAATCACACCATCACCATCAGCAGCATCATCATACGGTGCCAGTGGAAGTCAGAATCTGTCTTCAATTCTAAACAATCAACGCAAATCAACTTCCGCTTACGGATCTGATTCGTCTTCTTTGTTTACTGATTCGAGAGAAGAAGAAGATGATAAGATGAGTGATTCAGATTCTGATCAGCTGTTAGGGGAAATGCTAGCAAAACAACTAAGAAGCAACCAGGTAACTTTTTTTTTGTGTTGATTTATGTTTTATTTGCAGTACGTAATATGTACTGCCTTAGAAAACTTCACATCTCATGTGTTTATTGGCAGTACATAATATGTACTTCTTTAAAAACCTGTGTGAGATGTGTTTATTGGCAGTACGTAATATGTACTGCTTAAAAAACCTGTACGAGATGTGTTTGTTGGCAGTACGTAATATGTACTGCTTAAGAATATCCCAAGTCGGATTTCTAACAGTACGTAATATGTACTGCTTAAAAAACCTGTACGAGATGTGTTTGTTGGCAGTACGTAATATGTACTGCTTAAGAATATCCCAAGTCGGATTTCTAACAGTACATATTATGTACTGCTTAAAAAACCTGTACGAGATGTGTTTGTTGGCAGTACGTAATATGTACTGCTTAAGAATATCCCAAGTCGGATTTCTAGCAGTACATATTATGTACTGCTTGAAAAACCTGTACGAGATGTGTTTGTTGGCAGTACGTAATATGTACTGCTTAAGAATATC
>JAJJMA010273484.1:0-14224 GCA_023529015.1 Papaver nudicaule | reverse complement strand
GTCAAGAGTGAGTTGCAGATTTTGTTGCAAAAAATGTATGCTGCTTTGGATGAATACAAAGAAGAGGAAACCGCGAGGGCTGAAAGGGAAGGTGTTGATCCTAAAAGAATGTGGAAAGTTGGTGGCTTCTTGGTGAGCATCCCTCATCTTAAGATGAAGATCAGAGATAGTTTTGATTCTGTGACGATTGAGAAGAAGTTGGTCCGCTTCTTTGTCGATCATTCTGAGGAGTTATCCCAACCCAATTCTAGTCTCTGTCTTATTATTGGTGAACAAATTTCAATCCATACGGATTCGCCTAGCAAAGATTTAGGGGTTGTAGTCTTGGGTCCCAAAGTAATCACTGTAGGGACTCCTCCTATTCGAAATTTCTCTACCCATATTGGAGGTTTGCCTGTATTTGGAATGGTTAGAGATGGCATGGATGAAGCAACATCCGTTAAGGGAGATGGAGGACATGCCTCGACTAGTGGGGTTAAAAGGAAGCACTAGAGGAGATGGTGAACAAGGGGTCTTTTATGTATTTTTCTCCATCGAACTCCCAACGCATTCCGATCTCGCACAACTTGGCTTCTAGATTCATCAATTTTGAATTCTTCAGTGACAGTAGTCCACAATTGTGGATAATTCACTTTAACACGATTTCGTTTCATTTCAGCAGGGGTCGGATAGAAGATCATATAGTTTTTACAAAGACATAAATCTTCTTCTAACGTAAATTTGGGGCGTGGTTTAGGTCCATCGGGTAATGAGTCTAGAGGATTTCTATAGGGTTTTCGAACCTTAGATGACGACGAAGAAGAAGATGTTGTAGATGATTTGCATCGCTTAACTACTGGGCTACCATAGTGTCTAGGGGAGTAGGATACCATATCTTAGATGGAGGGGGAGTGGATAGAGGAGGTGATTTATCTGATTTTTTGGTGTAGTAGTAGTTATTGATTATCTCCCTAGTTATGTTTCGAGTTTCGGGTGCAGGAGACGTTGGAGGCGTACCGGTAGAAGATGATGGTTTAGCCATTTTGGGGGTTGGAAACACTAAGAGTTCTTTATGTCCTTTTATAGATGAAAGTCCCAACGGCTATTTTTTTCCAAAAATCTGAGCTCAATCGGCGTTACTTGAGGGTAACAAACGCCGATTGTGGAGCACAGGAGTTTGAAACATTTGATTACCTATATTCGTTGTACACAAACTTACAAATACAACGATTGTATATAATCGGCCAACACTGGATATTGTATTAACCGATTATTATCCTGAAATACACTAACTACTATCGCATGGTTATGGAACAAAATAGGAAGCATCAATACATGAACAAACATAACAACCATACATTCATAACCAGAAATTCAACGATTTAAGTCTACGACTCTTAAAAGACATAATTTGTTCACCATCATAGATGTCCATAACATAAAATAAACTCTAAAATAAGAACACACAATACCAAAACACATAATAAAACTCAACCAGTGAAACCAGTTCCAAACCGTGTTCGACTGAGGATTAGTTCCCAGCTCGGTCCGCCATTGGCCTCAACAAGTGGACGGAGACGTGCAACTTCAGCACAAAGTGTACAACCACAAGGAAAAATATCCACAACCTCACCAACCCTCTTTCTTTTAAGATTACGAGGTGCTTGTGCTTGCCATTCATCATGATCGACAAATCTTTCGACTTGGGGAGGAAGAAAATCCCGATAATCCGTACGCAGGCCAGGAGAATTTTCCCCACGCAAATGTCGTGGTCGTGGAAGAGGAGGATCAATGTGTTCATCCCTTTGACGTCGTGTTTCAATCACGCGTGGATCATCCTCACGAATTGGTGCTGGGGGTTCATGGTAAAGCACAAGTGCAAGGTTCGATTCATCTTCACGAATTGGTGGTGGGGGAGGGCGGTCAATGAGTTTGTTCCTTTGACGTCGTGTCTCAATCACAAGTGCATGATTAGGGCGCATTGGTAGTGGGGGAGGTTGATAAATCACAAGAGCAAGGTTCGATTCAGCATCGCGAATAGGTGTTGGTTGACCACTTGATTCTGGTTCCCTGTTACATAAACACGATGGAACGGCTTAAAAATCTAAAGGTATGAAGAGATTAATCGGCCTATATACATTCATACATAAAACGATTTACCAAAATCGGTGCATGTATTTATTAATAAGAACCGATAAATAGAAATAAGTTCAAAACTTTCTGAGAGAACCAGAATCGGTAAACCTACAACCAATTATCTAACGATTACTTAAGTTTAACATATATGGACCTGTCATCCATAATCGGTGTTTAATATGCATATCATAAAATGATTTTGAAATGCCAGTAAAGGTTCAAACAATTCAGAGTTACAACAATCGGTATATAAAGTACTTAATGTTCAACGATTGTTGCTGTGAAATAATAATCGTTAGTTAATTGTAACACAGAAAAACGATTGTTGCTCGAGACCAACAACAGTTGTTATATATTTGCAACTACATACACCGATTCTGGGTGAAAAATGAAGGGTTTCGATTCTGCCATTTACGTGTAGAAATCAATTACATTGTAACCATCTGTTAGTTTTACGTACTTGATCGTTGTCGACATAGTGTAAGCTTGCTTTGTTAATTTTGAGGATATGATGAAATTAGGGTTTGTTGAACTCAAAAAAAAAAAGGTGTTATGAAAACCAAGTAGTTGAAGAAGAAGAGAAGAACACATATATATATGATTCAAATGAAATAGAAATGTGATTAAAAAATCATGATTATGATTAGGAAAATCAGATTTTTAATTAAATGTAATGCAAAGGGTAATCTAGTATATTCCACTTTTTTTGACACCCCATCGCAACTATCCCTAGATAGGTATAAAATTTCATGGGGCAACCACTCTCTCGTGGGGCCAAATTTAATTAGGCAAATATAAGGTCACAGACTTACATAACTCATAAACAAAGTAGCCCTAATAAATTGTCATAATATAGGAGTTGTGCTTTGGGAAAATTCCTTTTCATGCAAGGACAGGACCCAATAACCACTCTGCCATCTCGTGTTACATAATGTTTCATCGGATAATTTTAATAGGTAAAAAACTTATTTTAAAATAAATAAATATGTAGTTATAACTTTTACATGTTTGACCTAGTGACCCCGAGTTGAACTTGGACTGATTGAGTTTAAGCCAGTAAATTTTCCGGTTTGAGGCCCAAGCCCATTTTTAGATTATTGTTCGGAACATTAACACGGATCACAGGCTTAGATTAGTCTATTAGGCTTAAATTTTCTGTACGGCGCCCCTTTGTCCAACTAAGTATGGAAACCTGTGAGATCATTCAAGCATAGAATAAATAGAAATTTAGTGGGTCGATACAGCCACATAACTCAACATGAGCCTAGCCATAATTCACCTTATAGCGTAGTTCTAAAATTGCCGTGGTACGCACTAGACAAGAATTAGCACAAAGTACCTCTCTTCATTCTGTTTTTGCTTCAGTTTCTTTTTTTTGCTCATGTTGGGCCTTTTTTTTATTATGGGCCTGTGTGCCTCTTGCTTTTTTCTTTTTTTGATGCAAGGAGAAATTTCATTAACTAAAATCATAGTCTACACAAATCTGTGTTGAGATAACGGCCGGAGGAACTTCATCCCAATCTCTTGAAACACTTGACCTTCTATCAGACTTGACTAGCTTGTTAGCTGCCTTATTACAATTTCTAGAAACATAAACACACTTCCAGGACTCTATACTGCCTAACAAATGTATCGCATCAAGCAAAATGACTTCAATCTCCCAAGCTATTGAGTGAGCCGCGCCATTAACATAACCAGGAATGCATTTTAAGTCTCTCTGTATTGTGATGTTCCTTTGATTCAGCTCCTTACTCCACTGCGCAGCTTCAAGAAATGCTAGACATTCTACTTGCTCCGAGCTCAATATTCCTTTGCCTGCCCTTGATCTGCTACCCCTCCAAGTACCTGCAAAATCACGACTGATCAGTCCAATCCCCATACATAAATCATTTTTCATATAAGAAGCATCACAGTTAATAGTAATGCTAGGATATATAACTGGTTTCCATTTTTGTGCAGTCGCAGTGTCTTGGATTGCCACTTGACTGGCATGTTTAGCACTTTTCCTTTTCTGCAGTTCGTCCAGATAGTTAACAAAAGATAGTGCACTTCTTGCAGTACTTTTGGGCATAGCTTTTTGTTTTATTTTGTATAGTTGCATCTCTCTGACCAGATACACAATGTAACCACCATAGCAATGTTCAGCCAATTTTCGGTATGCTGAGGGTCTTTATGTTGTGCTATCCATTCAGCAAATATGTCTGCTAGCTCTGCTACCTCCTGGTATGTCCATCCAGACTGCCTTTGTACGAGGCAGTTTATTATCCAGGATTCAGAATTTACTACTTGGAAGTGAAACCCATCCTTCAAGAGTAGAATTAGTCCACCAGCTGCACCTCTTGGAGAAATGAGCCTTCTATTGGGAAAATTAAAAGTTCTCAATAATTGTCGCATTCTTGCAGGTTGTACTTTTGCTTCAGATAAGATAACAACATCTGGATCGTATTGCCTTATGAGGTCTCTCAAGTGATCTCTAGTTACCTTTTCTGCAAAACCTTGTACGTTCCAAGCTAAGACTCTCATGATTGATGAGTATGTTTTATGTAAAGACAGACTAAGATGTACTTCTCTAGTTCAGATTTTGAAGTAGCAATTGCATTATAATGCAACTGCTAGGAACCATCCTCCTCTCAGTAAAGGGTTTCTTAAGTCAACGATGATTCTTGCCGTAACCATATTATATCCCCTAGGCTTGCAATTTTTTGGTTCAGTGATAACCAATTTTCCTAGTTCAGCACACTATGAGCTCCTTATTCTGATGCTCTAGCCTCAAGTTTTTGAATTTCACTGTCCACTCTTGATGAGTGAACTCCCAATCTTCAAATGCTATAGTTGTGGTATATCTTTGAAGATTTAAATGGTAGGAAAGAAAGTTCCATGGCCCATTATTGATAACATCCTCCATATCTGCCTCAGAGTTGAGTTTGAAGAGGAAAAGGTTTCTCCCAACACCCCTTACTTCTTTGTTCCTATACCTCCTCCAAAGCCTATTCATCTCTTCCCTAATCCTCCTTGTTTCGATCTCTTCTAGAGCAAATATTTTTCCAATCATCCAACAGTTCTCCTTATTTGCCTTACACTCATCTCTCTGATGCTAGCTCTCTGCAGTTGGTTAGCAAGAGAAGAGATGTTTGAGCTGGTTCACAGACATATTTCCTAGGTTTCGATGAGGGTTTGGATGATTTTGAGTATCTTCGTATGAGGTAACATACGGTTTCTAGATGGCTCTATTTATACATGGGTTGTTGTAACCATATTTAGTTATTGGTGATAACCATTCCTTCCTCAAAATATTGAGAAATATTTTATTCTGATATTTTGATTAATGGTAATCGGATATTGAGCTGTCACCGACTTTGAATCGCACATAATCTTTCTCAATAAAGAATGAGGATAAAGAAAAATTTAGCTAAAATAGGGATGTTGGCATCTTACTTTTGGTTTGTTGCGATTTTTGGTAAAGAAGTTATAGGAAATCTTTGAACAGCTAGATTTTTGGAAAGGAAATGGCGAACTATTCTTGGTTTGAAATTTCAATTTTTGGCTCGCTGGTTTTGGTACCGATTCGACTCGTTTCATCAAATATTGAATCTTGATTTCTTGTGAATCTTCTAATATCATAAACATGAACACAAGGGATAAACTTGTACATACTGTTGAGAGCCAACTGTGGATTGTTGGTGTGCAATACTGCAATACTTGAATGACATCTTGTAGTCTGCATAGAGGCTACCAAGATATAGATCAGACACATCATGAAGGATAGTAGCTTGAACTGGTCCATTGACACAAAAGAGGAGACTGCAAAAAAACTTAGTAATCCATATAAAATAATTTATTAAAATCCATGGTATTTTTTACTTTGGTTATAAGAAACAGGATGAGGATAAAGACGTGATGAAATGCAGTTATGATACAGAACTTAGAAATCCATGGTATTGTTAAACATCTTAAATTGAATGGAAGAACAATGACTATTTCAATCTCATGTCATACACTAAGGGTTGAGCCGTTTAAAATTATGAAGAAATGAAAAAATGCTGTGCTGAATTTAGATCTATACCTAAAAGGCATGCATACTTAATGGCTATAAATGAAAACTATGTAATGGTGATCTATTATTACTGTTAATGAATAAAAGTTGAGCAGAAGTATAGATTTTCAAACCGATTTGAAGAAGTGAGTTAAACCATATTCATGCCCGATCCTCAGAGAAGAGAGAGAAGTAGAGAGTGGATTTACGCATTCAATTATCTGTGTGCCTCTTGCTTTTTTCTTTTATGTTTTTCATGTTGGGCATTTTATACTTTTGTAAAAACTCTTTTTGATTATGCATAAAATCCCTTTTGAGGAAAAAAACAAAGAAAAAAAAATAGAAAGAGGTTTGTTAGTTTCAGGGATGAGTAAAAAAAAAATTGTACAAAACCACTCGTAGGTTAAAGGTCTAACAAAAAAAAAATTGAGGGGAAAGGTTAACTTTATTGATTAAGAAAATTTCAAATTTACAAGAGCCAAAGCTTAAACCCAAAATTGAAGCCAATTAACCACTAATTACAAACCAAAGTTTTCTAATGAGTAATTAATTGACTAAACCTGCATCCCCAAAACCATTTTGTTGAAGAGCTGCAAAAGAAAATGACTGACTTAACTTCATTAATAATGGCTCCTTCATTCCTTGGTTTGTTATTGGCCATTCTTCTGCTATAATAGTGTCTTGGTTACTTACTTTTCATGATTCTGTTTCTGTGTAAGATCATTTTGGTCGTCCAACTGAATAAACGTGCAAGAGATGTGCCAGTACAAAAAACCTGGCTATGACTATGAAGAATCTGAGTAAGCAGCTAAATATTACTGAAAAATGAGGGGTACCGAAATACTACCAACTTTTCGTTTTGGCTCGTGAGTCTTATGGTTTAGGTTTGGACGATCTCAAAAATCAATATCCAAACCTAGATAACCGGAGTTGTGATCTTGGGGATCAACTCGACAAAGTGGGGACTTCGGAGTTAAACTCTACGGTTATTTAATAACGTACTACTTGGTGCTTTAATTATACAATCAGAGATATAATGTGGAAAGTAAAAGCACACAAGACACCAGAGATTTTTTTAACGAGGAAACTGCCTTGCAGAAAAACCTCGGGACCTCGTCCAGATTGAACACCGCCCAGTACAAACTGACTACAAACGCTAGCCTACTATAAGACTTCGGTCTGGGATGTAGCAGAGACCAACTCAAGCCCTCCAAGCGAATTGGCTACTGTCGCCTTCCTTACGTCTCTAGATCCCCCACAGATCGTCACGCACTTGATTCCCCTAGCTGACGTCCTTTACAGGCCTAGGAGTTGCTTTGACCGATGCCAAAGGCTTGTGTCAGCAATACTGGCTTTTCAACCAAACTGTTGACGTATGGTGTAACTGTTCTCTATCAGTTTACCACACCCAAGATGACTTCCTTCGGATTGTTAAATCCAGGCCATACGGAAATCTACTTCACAAATCGGGGCTGACACGCAAACCAAGTAAGCAATGCCCAATTCGTATCTACCTCAGTTATACACGAAGAACCACTTAAGGAACTTGTATAACTGGAGCTAACTAGGTCTTACAACACCGAGTGCAGCCGTGCGTTGCTACCTTTCCAACCTTGTTGAGTAACGTATCAGTTCTTGAATAGCCGTATATCAGAAGAGACGGACTTTAGAATAGACAAGAACGTGATCAGGAAGGTTACAGGTTAATCCGATTTCAACTAAAGATGGTTTCAATCTCCTACCTGTCCCAACTCTAAAGAGAAGTCTTTATAGTCGTAGGTAGTTCCCAGAGGAGCTGCAACCCATAGAGGATGACTATACCACAACAAGCATTCACCGAAGTGAAAAGAGTTTACGCTACCTTCCCTAAGGACCTTCATGTATGCTTGAAGCTTGCGGTATTTGTCCGTAGACACCTCTATTTATAGCACTCAATAAGATAGGTTGCTTTGGATTAAAGCAATCAATTACTTGTCCCACAAGTTAGGCAAACCCTAAACTTGATAACCAAGTAATAGAGATTAATCTCAACTGGAATTCTTTTTAGAATTATCTGCCAAGTGTTTTGTTAGCTCAAAAACACTTCAAGATAGAAATCCAACAGACCAGAGATAATCTTATCTTATTGACTCATTGAGGATCGTTAGATGGAACACAAAAGAGTTTATGTTTTACACAAGTCCATCTAAGAGATAAAGGAGTTTGGAATTTGACTCAGAGTAAAATTCTAAAAGAATCTTCACTAAATCCGACACCAGCAAGATGACTACCGTCAGGTTAACGTACTGGTACGTGAACAAAATAGCCATCTCGAACTCAGGGAATTTCCGAGTTTCTGGTACGCAAACCGGTTCGTGAACCGTGCGCCTGTCAGATTTCGTCAAATCTGGATTCCGCTGGAAGTACTGGACTGAGCCAGAACTTAGACGTGTGTACGTCCTCAGCTGTGATCCATGGACTCTTTGCTCAAGAGTATTCCTTTAGATTCATCCATATCCAACTAACAGTTTGCAAGCAAACCATTGCAATGGACACATGGCACCGAATCTATCTCATTCATTTTTGTACTCACAGTATTTGTGGGATCAAACACTGGTCATGACACATGGCCACGTTACAGAAGAATACGATCTCAATCGTTATTATCACTACTAAAGTAGTCGACTATATTTCGAAAGAATAGATGAAGTAGAATAGAAGAATATCCATAAAGTCATAACTCCTACTAACCTTTAGTCGACGAAGAATAATTGATGTCTTCTTTGTCATCACAGTCTTCGTCTTCAAGGTCTCTACTACTTTGTCTATATCCCAATTCCGAAATCTAAACTCTAGTAGGCTAAATCAAGAATTGAGTTTTGACACCTAAAACTGACAACTAGCTTGACATACCAACGCTAGTGGGTTTGACCGGACAATGCCCTAACAATTACTGAATAGGGTTTCACTTTCGCATACTTCAAAATTACTTTTACATAACTTGTCAATAATGTAGCACACTATGTTACATCTCCAAACACTTCCCAATTCCGCAACTTCACACAACGATTCTTTTAATTGTGGTTGAATTTATTTTTTTGTGTTTTTTGTTTTTTTTGTGATTCGAAAAAAAACAGATACATGGTAACAATCCAACAAATTACCTTTCTTAAGGCGGGACTGAAAAAAAGACTTTAATATTAAAATGTGGAGGTTATTACTATTTATAAGTGGCCCAAGTTGAGACTTTTCAAAATTTTCATAAAAATATAAGCAGGATATGTAGACTCGGAGCAGGTTCTTGAAATGAGATCCTTGACACCAAGATGAGTCACCCAAACAGCTTGATATCTAAAAGGAATATTGAATGCTTCTGCACTGAAGTAGATGAACCCGAAAGAGGACCATGATATTATAGCTCCAATTGGCATATAAATTATATACAACCATATCCAAATTACATGAAACTCTCTTGGAACCAACTCTATTATTATTGCACAAGAGAATACCTCCCACATAAAGCAAAACTCATATCCATTAAAGCAAGTTCCTCCAACAATTAAGAACCATAATTGTAATTTCTTGCTTGCTTAATAGTCTTGCCAACATACATAGACAATAGTAATTCAGAACCCTAATTGCATTACTTACATTCAAAATTTTCCAAACTCAGCACTATATTAACCAGCTTTCAAACAATCCAGAGGAGGATTTATGCGGCCCATTACCTTTCCTTCAGCATTCATACATGTCTACTTGAGCCTTGTAGTAGGCTTCGTTGGCCTGAAGCTGATATCTCTGAATACCAGAGATGTGCAACTGACTATGCTACTGCAGTCGACTGTGATAGCTGAATGGTGTGGTGATGTCTGTGGTTCTTCGAAATCCTCATAGGTAATATTGTTATTCTTCATTGCAGTGACCTTCATCAACCAAAAAAAATGTTGAGATTAGTTAAGTCAAGAAATATAAAGAGTATTTAAGCCTCTAGAGATTGAGATCGCAGTGGTTGGGCATTAAGATTTACGTGTGATGAGTCTAAGGGTTCTTCGATTATTGATAGTGGAGCAACTGATCACATGTCCACCAAAGCCAATCTTTTCTCTGCATATAACTCAAATCTCAGCAAACCTTGCATCTGACAGCGGAAATATTTGATGTCAAAGTGTTGTTTCAAAAATAATTTGAGAAAATATTTACATGATACCATGCCCTGGTCCACAATGACAGTTTCGTATGTAGACATGTGAAATATTGTTTCAATATAGAAACGCAATCATCACCTGAAGATAACATGTTATCAATATTTGAAAAAAAAAAAAAAACATTTACATAAAAAAAAATCTTCAAAAGTAACTTACCAATCCTAAATACGCTTTTACTGATGATAACATGCGACACGTTTTGAGTCTGAAGACTGTCGGTATTAGGACTGTCTTCTGGGGAGTGCACCATGATATTGTGGACTTCAAAATTGTTCAAATATAATAGGGTGATTTGAAACATTGGACTGTTGTTAGTTGTGGTGTCTCTGACATGACCATCACTTGTCCTCCAGAAGCAGCTGGTTGTTTCCGGAGCAACCCTATGAAAGAGAAAAGAAAAGAAAAAGAGATAGCCAGAGTCCAAGTCAAACAAAGTTAAAGTTAAATTTAAAATTTCCGGGGCAATCCTATGAAAGAAAAAAGAAAAAGAAAAAGAGATAGTCAGAGTCCAAGTTAAACAAAGTTAAAGTTAAATTTAAAATCAAGTGGCTTCAGACCGGCCGATTTCTATGATGACTGTTGCGGCATGAATTTTCCCACCAATGACTACCACGTCCGTCAATAATCCCACTTCCCTCCACAATGAGTCCGTTCACATTATCGAATGAGATCCATGTTCGAACCTTTTTCGGCCAAGTTGTAGGAGATTTAGGTGCAATAATTGTACCAGAAATCTGAAAAATACAGAAAGTAACATCGGTCATATAAATTTATTAAAAAGGAATTATGGAAGATCATGACCCTCTAACCTAGAATTCAGATGTTCCTATGGAGAGTTTCAATCTATAGCAGCATGAAAAAATTATGTGAAACATCAATTGTAACTAAAGACTGTTACGTACAGAGCTACAAAAACTGTTGCATACTAGTATGCTACTGAGGTAATATAAAAGATATAAAAAAATGGTTTCTAAAAACAGATATAAAAAGTAAATCAATAAGAAATTACAATAAAAACTCCATATAATAAGAAACTATATATATTAATAAAAGATCATAGTCCCAAGTTGGGCCAGTTACAAATAGTAATAAACTCCATATTTTAATATCAATACATTTTTCCAATCCAGTCTTAACAAATTTTCCTCCATATATGAATAATCAATATCATCGGGTTCTTCGATTATTGATAATGGAGCAACTGATCACATGTCCACCGATGCCAATCTTTTCTCTGCATATAGCTCAAATCGCAGCAAACCTTGCATCTGACAGCGGATGGATCTTCAACTATTGTCTTTGGTGAAGACCATATTCCCACAATTACATCCATGTCCCCAATTTTTCTTGCAGCCTTCTCTCTACAGTCAAATAACCATAGCCTTAAAGTTTTGTGTTACCTTCTTTGACTCGCATTGAGTTTTTCAAGATCTTCTCAGAGGAGCGATGATTGGTCTCTCCTTGGAGTTGCAAGGGACAACACACGCTAACAATACAAGAGCTTCAAACTCAATAAATTGAAGAACAATTCTACCTAAGGCATCGACAGTTGGGATATCCGTCTTTTGGGTATATAAAAGTTGTTTCGTTAGTTGTTTTCTGAAGTCGGTATATCTAAACTTCATTGCGAAGTATGTGCAAGAAATAACGCACATGTTTTCCTTTTTCTATTGGTTCTGATCCATGGATCCTTGTGCTCCCAAACTTCCAATATTGCATACAAAACAAACAGTATAACACATTTTGTGATTCAAATAAAACTATATCGGGCATGTTTCATTTGAGCAGCAACATTCTTTTTCATTTGAGCTAACCGCTCTCTTATGTTTGTCTGGAATGCCATGCTCGCATTCTGAAGCTGGGAAATGATACAGTTAAGTAATTCAGTACAATTCGTACAAATCTTCTCAAGTTCTTTCTTAAGCTGTGCATAATAAAAATTTGTAGCAGGTGACGGATTATCGTTCTTAGAATCGCTGGCCCCAATGAGTTTGGCCAACAAGGCCGGACGGTGTTACCCAAGAGTCTGAGTATTAAGGTCAATGTATGCAAGAATGATGGGTTGAGGTTTCGTAGCATAGAAGATGACCTCTAATGGCCGTCCGACGAAGCTTAACTAGTTCTTGTAACACAATTTATACCATTCTCAGTCGATTGTACTCCAACTATTCTTCTGATTTCTTCCAACCCTAGTCCTTGCGTTCAAGATCAATATCGATATCATACACTAAAGAACTTTGGTAAACTTGCTAGGTCCGAGAACTTATGATTCTTTGTAACAAAGGTCTCTGTCGACGCTGGTAATGGTCAATTTGAAGGATCCAAAGGACGCAATAAATTAATCAGTGGAACGAAGGATGATGTCCATTCATTTTTACCTTTTAAAAACTTGAGGATCAGCATGGACAATGCTTTACCTTGAAAAAACATATTCAGAAACTGATCAAGACAAAATTTCTTCACTCTGCTCTGCAACATCTACCTCGTTGTCCCTGACAGAACGTCTCAAGCTGCTCTAGCTTCGCCAGGTTTTACCTCTTTCCTCTTGTCCATTTCTTGAGATTTCCACTAAAATGTATCATCCAACATGCTTTTTAAAGCATCTGACACGCCTTACCAACAAATACCCAAACTCATCCCTGAGATTTTTATATGCAATAGGTTCACCATCTCGTTCTGACATCAGAGGTGTGCAAAAAGTTGCAGATATATTTATTGACCACTTATCTCCGCGGTACGAGTATCCATCAAGATACGGATGAGATCAAGACACTATTCGAGAAAGTTCTATTTTTGGAACACATACCCTCCAAGATATAAGGAAATAACTTTGGTGCAGAATTTTAGGAAGCAATTTGCTTTGTCATATCTTGCATATTTTTTTGGCACCTTCTCAATATAAACAAAGTATTTTGCCGGAAAAGCTTTTACATCATATTCAGGATTACATATACAAATAACCTCTAGAGCGACACCAGCAGTGTCGTTGTGACCCTTGTGTAGGTCGTGTAGTAATGTTATTTTGAGGATATAATTTGATGTCAAAGTGTTGTTTCAAAAATAATTTGAGGAAATAGTTATCTGATTCCATGTCCTGGTCCAGAATGACAGTTTCGCATGTAGACACGTGAACTACTATTTCCAATAGAAACACAGTCAGCGCCTAAAGATAACATGTTATCAATATTTGAAAAAAACAAAAAACATTTACATAAAAAAATCATCATAACTTACCAGTCCTAAATACGATGTTATTGATGATAACATGCGACACGTTTTGGGTGTGAAGACCGTCGGTATTAGGACTGACTTCGGGGGAGTGCCTCTGATGTTGTGGACTTCAAAATTGTTCAAATATAACATAGTGATGTGAAACATTGGACTGTTCTTAACTGTGATGAAATGACCATCACTTGTCCTCCATAAACTAATAGAAGCTGGATGTTTTTTGGAGCAACCCTATGAAGGCAAAAAAAAAAAAAAGGAAAAAGAGATAGTTAAAGTCCAGTCAAACAAAGTTAAAGTTAAATTTGAAATCAAGTGTCTTCAGACCGGCCAATTTTTATGATGACTGTTGCGGCATGAATTTCCCACCAATGTCCATCAGTAATCCTACCTCCCTCCACAATGAGTCCATGCACATTATCGAATGAGATCCATGTTCGAACTTTTTTTGGCCAAGTTTTAGGAGATTTAGGTGGAATAATTATACCAGAAATCTGAAAAAGACAGAAAGTAACATCGGTAATATAATTTATTAAAAAGAAATTATGGAAGATTAGGACCCTCTAGCCTAAAATTCAGATGTTCCTATGGAGAGTTTCAATCTATAGCAGCATGAAAAGGATTCTGTGAAACATGAATTCTAACTAAAGACTGTTACAGAGCTACA
>JAJJMA010273476.1:0-14853 GCA_023529015.1 Papaver nudicaule | reverse complement strand
TCACCCTGATCTCTCGACAGAGAAGGTGGAAGTCGTGGAAGAGTGGGGGAGTGGAGGACATGAGTTGTTCTCGGTAACTGCTAGGATCGTGTAAATCATCAGCGCCACTTTCTCGTTACTGTCCATCATCTATATCAGTTTCTTTCAACTGCCGTAGACCGCCAGACCAATACCCCTAAAGTTATCCCCCCGTGTGATGTTTTGATATCTCGAGTGATGTGCATGTCTCTCAGAGAGCTCTGGTCAGGCCTAGAGCTTCGGTATTGCTGAGGTTTTTCATTGAGACTCGGATGTTGTCACATTTTGAGAGGAAATCCATGAGGATGCGTCTCTGTTAACTCTTCACCATGTACCATTGAGCAATCTAGTTCTGATATCGAGGAATTCGAGGCGATGTTGACATGAAGCAGATTGATGGGTTTACGTGCTGGTGAGGTTATTGGTACTGCACCATGATATCATCCTCTCCACCGGGAGTTATAAGAGAGAACTCATAAAGAGTACATTCAGCTCGTAAAATAGGTTACATTCTGAGATATAGAGATGTGCCAGAATAGGTGATTGCCTCTAGGTAAGGTGTAGTTAGAGAGGAGTTTTACGATTTTGTCCTTCTCCCATTTTTCACCATCTACATTAAGTCCCCTGGTTAGTGTGGAACAGTAATGTTTCACACTAAGCACTCAGATGGTGATAGCAACCTTCAAGATTCTTGGTCTCTTTCTCTCTTCTTTTTTTTTTTTTTAGCAAAGATGTATAAAGTACTAGGTCTTAGTGTTAATGACCCTGAGAATCGAGAGCAAGCTTGTGCGTAGAAGTTTTTTTTTTTTTTTAGCATGTACACGTGAGTATAGGTGAGGGGGTGAGAGGGAGTGGACATGGCGCCATGGGATGTGGCGTGGACGGCCATGACCATGGCGCCTTGAAGTCCGTGCCCTTCCCTTATTATTTTTATATATATTTATTTTATTTATTTTTTTCGCCGGCTCTAGGGCTGGCGGGATTCAAGAGAGGCCTTGGGCCTCTTGTCCCCCTTCTTTTGAGAGTTTTACTGGGACTAGGACTCTCATAATTATGTATATATATACATGTCTAGGTTAAGTTTTCAATAAGGAAGAGAAAAGAGGGAAGGGTTTTCCAGTATTTCTTTTTTTTTTCTTCTTGATTTAATCTCTTTAGCTGTGGTTACTAATCTCATTCATCATGTCATCAAGTGGAGCTACAACACGGAATAACAAGGTAACCTAGGGTTTAGGCGACCTAAGGTTTCGTCTTTTTTTTTTTTTTTTAACGGTCGCATATATATATATATTGGACGGGCAATGTAGGTTAGTGGCGCCACACATGTGGCGCCGTGCATGCTCACGATTTATATATATATATATATTGCATGCATATTTTAGCTAGTGTGTATGCGTATTATCCATGCCATCAGAGAAATGATTACGAGCATGTAGTGACTTACTTGGAATTGTTTGCGTGCTACCGAGGAAGCGAAGTGATGGTGCCATTCCCGTGCTTCCTATTACTGAGACGCCTAGCGCTGAGGACAAGCTCTTTAAGGCGTATAAAGAGATTGGCAAGAGGACCACTCCACTTGTGAACCGGATTAACCCAGGGGCTCGTTTTGCTCCAAAGTATAACAGTAAGACCAAGTCTCCGTCGTTGGTTGTTGTGCCTGGTGAGATTATTAGGTTCTCCTTGCAACGAGGTGAATATGAGGCTTCCCCTATTGCCTTTCGTGCTCCTAGAGCTCCCCTGGATCAGTGGATTCCTTGGTTGGATTCTATGTTGAATGATGAGAAGGTGTATAACATCTTAGAAGAAGTCGGGATTGCACATGCGGTGAGGGCGTCCAGAAAGCTGAAAGTGCATGTGGATGTTGATGGCATCGTCGCCTTCGTCTCTCGCTGGTGTGGATCTACAAATACTGTCGTCACGGGCTTTGGGGAAATCACCATTTCTCTGGAGGCAGTATCATCTCTGTACCATCTTCCGGTACTTGGGAAACTCCCGAGGGACTACCCGGGGCTCCCTTGCGACGTCGTGGTTGATGGAATAAATGCGAAAATTAGGGATCTTTACTTGCTTAATGCCTCTGCTGATGAGAATTATACCAGGTGGATCTATTATTGGTATTCGTCTGGAGGTAGGAGTGACGCTCTCAGCACCACCAAGATTATAGCAGCATTCCTCACACTCTGGTTGTCGTGGGATATATTTGAGGACGATCCTGTCGGGACAGTGAAGCCTTGTGTCGTTTCATACGTTGTTCGGATGGCGCGGGGTATGCCTTTACCAATTGGTAGTTTGTTCCTCGGGTCCCAGTATGCGCATTTGAGTGCTTTGACCAGGAGTATGTCTAGCTCTTCAACGGGTCGTATTTCGCCGTTCGTCAACCTTCCCTTTCTTCAGGCTTTCTTGTGGGAACACTATGTGAACTACGCTCCGCGGGGTGGTCTCCCTTCAGATTCGCTGAAGCACGCCAGGATCATGTGGTGGAGTGACAAGCAGCCCAAGGACTCGGTAAAGCTGATAGATTTCCTGGACAGGGATGAGTGTGTCTGCTTTCGTCCATGGTGTAACATTCTTGATGATAGAGTTTTTCAACTCGAGGTTGCTGCGGAGGCTGAGGAGGTTGTTTTGCGTTCTGGGTCTCACGGTGTTACTAACATCGAGTATGACGGGCAGCAGGTGTTCATGTGCAGTAGCGTCTCAGGTTTCATCTTTGGCTTTTATCAGGGCAGGTTGGTGAGGCAAGCGTACAATATTGACAGAGCAGCGCGGTTCATTGGATTCGACCAAGACGTGCCCTTGGATCGTTCCCTTCCTCCATCCAATGACGATTTACATGAATACTTAGACCCCGCTCAGGATCCTGAGAGGAGAGTCATCTTCTTGGTTGCTGGTAGACTGATGAGGGTCACTCCCGAATTCAATCAATTCTGGGAGTACACCTTGACGGTTCTGGGTAACTTTGTGAAGCAGGTGAACACGGATGATAGACCCTCCTTCACCCTGACACCCCAGGTAATCTTCTTTCTGGATGTTCATGTATACGCTTTTGTTCATCTTGCCTAGGTTAATTGGGATTATTTCCTCTGGTGACAGATGGCGCCTCCTTCGGTTGTCCAACCTAAGAAGAGGATTAAGTGTAATAGGATAGAATTACCTGAGGGTCGTTTAATTGATCCTTCCCCAGTGATGAGTTCGCATCCCTTTCCATCTCGGGTGAGTCGTTCACGTTCCGGTGGGGTTTCTCGTTCTATATATAGATGTATCCCCTTCCTGATTGATCCTCCTTTACCGTCTTTGCAGGGTTCAGTATCGAAGGAGTGTGAAAATGCCACGGAGTCCCCAGCTGTTGACGTCGAGGTGAGAGATGAGGTAGATGAGCCAATTGGTGTTGGTCTTCGTGTTTCTTCCCCTCCTAGCGAGGCCGATGGTCGTGAATTTGCCCAGGTAAGGCCTGTCGCTTCTTGATGTCTTTGTCGGCCGTTCCTCTTTCGGGCTCGTCTTTGTATAGTTAGTAAGTAGTCGACTAACCACCCGCGGTCTTGTGTCTGTAGGAGCAGGAGAATGAGGGTCGCGCTGATGCTGATGTTGTCTCGGAGATCGTGGGAACGCCAGAGAGTGGGGAAAGCTTTAATGATGACATGGGTACCACCGTTCCTGAGATCATTGACGAGGTCGTTCCGAATGGTTCAGGAGCAACTATTCCTCCAAGGCAGACACCGGACGATGGTGTAGAGACCACTCTCCCCAAGGTTGTTGGCGAGGTTGTTTCGGATGATGTAGACGACTATTCCTTCGACTGAGCAGATGTCCGCGGGTGGTGTGGATCCGGAGCCTTCCTATCTTGGCGCTGGAGTTGCCTTTTCTTCGTCTATTAGCAGAGTTCGACCCGGCTACACCTTGGTGGGCAACTTCCCGGTGTTGAGTGAGTATCAGACACTGTACAACCATATTTGGAGGAACTTCGGCCACATTGCTCATGACAGGGAAAAACGGTTGCTTTCTGAGTCGATAGTTGGCACTTTGTTGTCGAGGATGACTGAGATGATGACCCAATCCATTGATTCCGCTGATCCGCTTGACGTCCAAGATTGGGAGGATTCCATAGTTGTAGCTGAATCTAAAGGCTTTAATGTGGCTTGGCTTCGTGACATGTTCGAGAAAGCTAAGGCTTGGGGGTCTTAGGAAGTTCTTTGAGAGAAGGAGAGGGTAGCGAGGCTGAAGGTCGAGTTGTAGAGGGAAGAGGAGGAGTTGGAGCGTCTAAGGCTGTCTTGTAAGGGCGGATCTAGTAGGGTCTTGAGTGATTTTCCTAACTAGTAGGTTTTGGTTTAAATTTTTTTTCTTTGAACGCTGAATGGGTTGTAGGTATTTTCTATTGTCTGGATAAGATTGTGTTTTCTAAGAGATATTGAAATAAAAGACTTTTCTTAATTAATCTGCTGAAACGAAAATCCTATCTACTGTACGCTATGTTGCGCTGCTTTGGAGGAATGCAAATACAATAAACAGGAGGCTTAGTGCCGGCCTCCTTTGTGCTTCTGGTGAAGCACTGCCTGAATCCATACCCACAGCCAATGTGGCATGGAGCGAATCACTGTTAGGTAGGAGCTCCTTCGCCTTCTTACGAAACCTTTCCATGTATGCAAATGCGCTCTCCCCTGCCTCTTGTTTGAGGTTGGCCAGTTCCACAAATTCTTCGAAGTCCGGAATAGTTTCCAGGACCTCGGGTGGTATAACATAGGGCATCGGTTCGCCCTTTTCTATGATTCTGACACTGCATATTAATATATCTTACCACGTACAATCCCAGATTCCTGAAGAGCTTTGATGAAAATCCTGATAGCTGTGCCGACGTCTACTGCGGGCTTCTCGGGGTTTTTCTCTCTAGTGGGTCTTCCTGTGGTGAGTCCCCAATGACTTGGGGAGTGTGGGTTGTCATACAAAGGAGGGTTTGACGAAGTACCTTCTTGGTCGAGGGGGTCTCCATTGGCTCCCTTGAGTTCCACGGATGATGTTGCTACTGTTTTCGTGGCGCTGCTCTTCTGCGCGAACTGCTCCATAAACGCCAGAGGGAGCGTCTCTTGATTATTGTAGATCCATGGGCGTCCCAGCACCATGTCGCCCTCGACGACTCCCTTAACGATGTGACACTCCGCTATAGTTGGGAACGTGGCGACTTCGATGGGAAGGTCGATCCACCCGTAGGTGCGTACCTCTACTCCATTAGGGCCTTTGATAACAGCAGGGGCATGGATAACTCTACTGCGAGGGATATTAGCGGCTCTAAGAGTTTTGACTGAGATGATGTTCACCGGGCATCCAGGGTCGACGAGCGTCTTCGGGAATTCAACATGATAGAGGCGAGCGGTTGTGAGGAGTCCCCAGCCTTGCCCTTCCGTTGGCTTCTCCTGCTTGGATGTTGTCTGCTCATCAGCTTCCTCGAAGGGTAGGCGTTTGCCCGAGATGACCATGTTGAGTGCCATGAACATGTCTTTCCGCTGTGTCTTTGAGAGACAGAGAGTCTCGCATAGCTGGTACATTATCTCCTCTACTCTCTTGTTTACCGGTTCTTCAGGGAAGGTGAACGCTCGAACTGGTAGAGGATCTTAGTATACACCTTTGTTTCTCAGGTGCAGTTCCCCGGACTCCACCTTGGCTTGGAAGATTCGCTTAAGGCTAAAGCAATCCCTGGTAGAGTGAGTAGCGACTCGGTGATAGCGACAATATCTTGGACTTGCCACCTCTTCGGCTGTAGGAGGTTGTCGTATCAGAGGGAGTTCAATTGCCCCGTCCTGGATCCAAGTGTCCAACAACTCTAGTACCTCCTCCATGGGGAACGGGCAGTCCGGTATCTCTGGTATGGCTTTTTGCCTCCGCATCTCTGGTTGTTGCGGCCCTCCTTGGTTCATATTCTTATTCGGGGTCCCTGGAGCTAAACTAGTGCGTTTTGGATGCGTTACTTCCGTGGCAGGGCTCTTTCTCTTCCCTCCTTCGCTAATGGCGCCCATAGATGGTAGAATGTTATTGTACTGCTTGTTGATTAGCCTTCTCTCACCGCGGGTGACACGGGATTCTTCGCTTCTGAGGGGTTTAGTTCTTTCTAGTAGGGCAGGTGCAGTGGTGGCGAACCTCTTTGCAGCTTCATGGAGTTAGGAGAAGGTCTGGAAGCGGAGGTTCTCTAAGAGGGCTCGGTAGACGGGAATCATTCCGTTGATGCAGAGTTCCACCAGTTGTTGTTCCGTGACATTCGGATCATGGCAGTCAAGGGCTTGGATTCTGAATCTCTTGACGTAGTCGTTTGGGTGTTCGCTGGGTCTCTGGAACATTTTGCCGAGGTCGAATAGCGTTATCTGCTCAGACACGAAGAAGTATTTGCGGTAGAACGCGCTCACCATCTCGCCCCATGTGCCAATGATGTTCGGAGCGAGATTATTGTACCAGGTATAAGCTCTTCCAGTGAGAGACTTCGAGAATTCTGTGAGTCTTAAGACGTGGTTGTATTCGTGTTCTCCCAATGACTCCAAAAATCGCGAAATGTGTTCACGTGCATTTCCAGTCCTGTCATACAAGGAGAACATGGGGGAAACATACCCCTTGGGGAGAGCAATCCTCTGCACTTCATGCGGGTATGGTGGTCGGTGTTGGTGGATAGGTAGCACCACCTCTCTTTCTCGGTTTCGTAATAGCCTGTCCAGGTCGTCTGTCGTGACGTAGCGAGACGGTTATCCTTCTCTTTGGCGAGATTCTTCTGGGACAGGAGGTGCTTCGTCATCGCGGATGTGGTGACGGTCGAGCATGCACCTGTAGCAGCAGCCTCAGGGGTTTCCTTGACTGGTGGACTCGACAGCTTCGAGGTTAGGGTTTTGAGACAATTCAAGATCCCTAGTTGAGTGTCGAACATCTTGTGTTGACTTTCTGCGAGGACGTCTTGCCGTCTGGCCAACTCATCCATGGTTAATGTTACCGACACTCATTTTCCTTTTTCGGCGGTAGCGCCGACCTTAGCCGTGGAGGAAGGGTTCTTGCCAGAGGTGTTGGTTGGAGCACTAGGGGTCAACGGGGTGATGGGAGTCGTCGGGATGACAGGTATTGAAGGGGAAGCATTTTGAGTAACAGGAACGTTGGGCGCAGCGCCGGATGCAGGTGGATTGGTAGGCGTCGCGCTAGAGGCTGCAACACCCTCAGTTGAAGAGTTGGGGTTTTTGGTATCTGATCCCGACCTAAGTTCAACCATTTTTGAGAAAGTTTTCTGGAACCGAGAGATTGATCTCCCACTGTGGTCACTAAGTGTTTTTACCTGGAAAAACAATGCATCGTCTCTGGGTACTTTCGTAGTGCTCGGGATCAAAGTCGAACAAGACGAGCCTAAACCAAGTCAATGGCCGTCCACGTCTTGCTTCGGTCACAGAGAGGATAGAGGTTGATCTAGGAAAGGAAACAACGAAGAAACTTGAGATCAGGTTGAGAATGTGTTTCAGGTGTAAGAGTTCAAGATCTCCGTCGTGAAGGTGACTGGAAATCTCCAAGGCTAGAAGTGTGTTGGATACTCAGGTCTGTTTACTCTGAGGTTCTGGTGTTTTTCCGTATTCTAGTTAGTCTGCCTTGGAAGATAGAGGAAGCCTCTATTTATAGTGTTGAACTCACCCTGATCTCTCGACTGAGAAGGTGGAAATCGTGGAAGAGTGGGGGAGTGGAGAACATGAGTTGTTCTCGGTAACTTCTAGGATCGTGTAGATCATGTCCACTCAGCGCCACTTTCTCGTAACTGTCCATTATCTCTATCAGTTTCTTTCAACTGTCGTAGACCGCCAGACCAATACCCCTAAAGTTATCCCCCCGTGTGATGTTTTGATATCTCGAGTGATGTGCAGATGTTGCATAGTTGTGTCGAGTTTGAGCAGTGTTGTGCGATTATGATGCCGTGACCAGCGTGAGTGTGGCGCTTTTGGGACATGCATAGTGGGTGTGTAGGAGTGGCCTTGGTCGTTGGCCAAGGCCGGGGACTCATGGCGCCATGGTTACAGCGCCATAGCATGGCACCTTGGCTCTGGCCAGGGTTGAGTTTTCATGACGTCAGGCATTCATGGCGCCATAATCTGGGTATACCACGGCCTTGGCTAAGGCCAAGGCCAATTTTGTTGTGGGCCAAGGCCAATTTCCATAGCGTTATAGCGCTGCAATTTCTATGGTTCCATGACTTATGCCAATTTTGTTGTGGCTCCATGGTTCATGGCGCCACGGCCAACCTTGTTGTAGCTGATGCGTTCTGGCTACGCTACTTTGGTTATGGTGCGCGTGCTTGTGCTATAGCGTACTTGTAGTCAAGGCGTGCTTATCCATGGTATATTAGACTCTCCTGAGTTTAGAGTGTGGTATGCTTAAGCCTGTTTAGGTTGTTGCATGTCTCTCAAAGAGCTCTGGTCAGGCCTAGAGCTTCGGTATTCCTGAGGTTTTTCATTGAGACTCGGATGTTGAGTCACATTTTGAGAGGAAATCCATGAGGATGTGTCTCTGTTAACTCTTCACCATGTACCATTGAGCAATCTAGTTCTGATATCGAGGAATTCGAGGCGATGTCGACATGAAGCAGATTGATTGGTTTACGTGCTTGTGAGGTTATTGGTACTGCACCATGATATCATCCTCTCCACCGGGAGTTATAAGAGAGAACTCATAAAGAGTACATTCAGCTCATAGAATAGGTTGTATTCCGAGCTATAAAGATGTGCCTGAATAGGCGATTGCCTCTAGGTAAGGCGTAGTTAGAGAGGAGTTTTACGATTTTGGCCCTCTCCCATTTTTCACCATCTACAGTTACTAACTTCTCTACGTACACCATTAAAAGCAGGTACAAAGTACCGAGACGTTCAAACACTCAATCTCCGCATAACCAAGAAAAGCAGGACCGCCAGAGTATAAGCACGAAAAAAGATATGTATTTTGCACTTTCCAATACATTTGCAAATCTTTTTACATTCATATTCAAAGAAAAATATTTATTACAAGTTTACATTAATTATTTCAAAGGAAAATAAGCGGAAGAAAATAGTTTTTTTCTCTCAAAATTTTTATCCAGAGCATAAGGTGTGAAACTATCATGCGGAGCTACGTACGAAAAAGATAAATGATCGAAACAAAGAAACACCGGGAGTAATGGGAGCCCAAAAATTGGGAGTCCTCCGTCACATCATTGCCTCGGAAGGAGACAAATATCGCCTCCGCTAACCTATGCAAAAATTATATTTCTCTGCAATACCGAAAATTGTATGATCAGAAAGCATATGCTCCAGACACAAAAATATCCCATAAGAAAACTCTAACATCCCATTTTTTCATAGATGATCAAAGTGAAAAGGCGAGGGTAACGAGTACACCACCAATCTTTTATTTTAGTCCACCTATAAGTGAAACCTTGAACTGTTCTTGTAATCAAGAACTCAAGAACAAGATCTTTTTCGTCACTGATTGATTCACACAAGGGATTCAATACAAGATCCGAAAGGCTATGTCAACAACAAAGTACGATAGTTTAATTATAAATGACAAGTCAAATATAATGCGGAAATAAAGTAAAGTACACACAAGAATTTTGTTAATGAGGAAACTATAAACTCGTAGGAAACCCCCGGGACCTAGTCCAGTTTGAATACTCTTAAGAATTAAGACGCCAACACACCTACTCTCAGACTTCAGACTAGCTGGTGCAGACAACACAACCCTAATACGACTATTAGTCACAAAGATTTCCCCTCAGTATTCCTATGCCTCCAACCACAGCAACGTGGTCACGCACATGTACTCCCCTACGCAAACAGACGTCCTTTACTGTCTTACGCAAGAGTTGCCTCACAACTCGTCGCGAGAACTATCGCTAATCGGACGATTACAACCTTATGGACAACAACCAAATAGCGGCAGGTCAAATCGCTAGATGATATCCTTGGTAACTAACAGATATTTCACCGAAGTTGTTTTACACCAAGAGTGAGGATATTTAAGTTTACTTGGTAATAAACCACTCGAGATATCGATCAAGGTTTCAAACCAAAACTCCCGAAAGAGAAATCTTGTCGTCTCAGTTGGAATCAAGCAATCATCTGGAACAAGTGCAATATGATATAACCGTGAAGAACAGTGTACCTGCAAGAAATAAATCGAATAACAACAATCTTGATTCCACTCAATATCTATAGTTTAGGCACACAAACCGAAAGCGGCTTGCTGACAAATCCAGGTTAATAGATAAAGAGTATGTTCTAATCACAACGATCTTGAGTGGCCTTATTGCAGAAGAGAATGACCATAGAATAAACAAGATCACAAGGTTTGATAGACGTGATAGAACATAACACAAGTACATTACAAAGAAGACTAGTAAACATAAACTAGTTTCCCGTAAGAGGTACTTCTAGGATTCTCGATCCCTGGAGAAGACTTTCTCTCAATTCTAGACCGAGGGAAAAAGTTCAAAGGTAACTGAAAAGAAAAGCGGTAAACACAAGCTTATAGTTCCGACGAAACGCTTGGTAGAGGGACAAAGCTTTTAGGAGAGATACCACTCCTATTTGTATTGACTAAGGATTAGCTTTGAAATGAGGCTAACTTAATTTCGGAAATTCATTAAAGCACATTTCCATATATGTTCTGAAATACCTCACTTAGACTCATTAGCATTTAATGAGATCTAATACTCTAGAATATATTTCATAAATGAAAAATATATTTCAATAAATGTTTGGCCAAGAGCAATCAAAGCAAATAATACTCATAAGGTATATTTGGATATTTCACTTAATTCGAAATATGGTGCTTACCAAATATACTCCCTGGGAAAGAGCTCAATTCGAAAACGTGTCCTTTTGTTTCGAAAATCTCCTTAAGGTATTATTACTTCCAAATGTCGGCATCAGCTTTGATAATGTCGACATCACTTCCTAAGCTTTGTTGGACGGGCCAGAACGATCCTAGGTGGAAGTGGGATATGGTCCAACGTGGCTCAACGTTCCGCATAAACGTATCATGGCATACGAGGACAAGCCTTGTGTGTTAAGTTTAAGTGAACACGTAGGTTCAATGGACATTCCGAATCACACAAAAAGATATACCAATAAAGTAAGGTACATGATTCAACGAGTAATAACAAAATATTGAATCTCATGAATTCTCGATTCCAATATAGATGATCACGTTAATGATATCCAAGAATTCAAATCAAAACATCAAATGATGAATCAAATGAATATTTGATCGAGTAGTATATCCATACGAAGATCTAATCACGTACAATATTAATCAGAAATCATGTGTCTACTAACTAGAACGACGAACCATATTTCTGACTATGACTCAAACCAACTTAGTTGTACATTGAAGATGATCTAATTCAAACTTCAAACTGAGAAATCAAAATCATTAATTCGTTGAAGCACAAATCAAAATGGTAGAGTTTGAACTTCGAAAATACGCATTCTGAGATAACCAATATAAAGTTTTGAAATCTACATATTGTTTGGCAGAAACCAAATTAAGGTTTCGGATCACAAAGTTCATATATGACCAGAACCGTATTAAGGTTCCCAAATCAAGTTCCCACATAGCGAAACCAAAGTTAAGTTTCGAACTTTAGATTTTGTTTTAACAAAACCTTGGTTAAGGTTTCGAAACAAGAAACACATATTAGTCTCGTCACAAATGTTTGGTGTCGAACTTGAGAGTCCATGTGGTCAAGAGACATTTCAGCATCACACCTTTTTGTCCTTGAGGCACAGGTTATATTTTCCGGTTCACATAAACCTTTAGGAAACCCCAGGGTCTTTTCGACCTTTTAGAACTCACATGGTCAAGACACATTGGTTTGATTCTCAGGTCACTGTTAGCCAGCAAACATCGTTTCGAACTCATGTTTCTCATTGGTCACATTTTAAGTTTCAGACCGAATAGCTCATGGATGCGAAAACCAGATTATGGTTTCGAAATCAAAGTTTAGTTTTACCAAAACCTACATTGAGGTTTCGACCTCTGAAAATCCAAAAAATGAGATAGTCAAGAATATGGTTTCGAAATCTAAAAGTATGATATGGCATACAAGATGTTCATATATCAAGAATCAAATAAATGATTCAGAACTTTAGTAATCAGAGCCAAACCATGCCATGGTATTCGAGCTCAGAACAACAGTATATCGAGTCTACACAACATAAGTGTGAGTCACGATCTCTCTTACATTTAGCTCATACAAGTACGTGTTAATCAATCCGACATAGTCAGACTAGGTAAGTAGAGACACAATATTGTGATGGATAAAATCTCGTAATACCACCGAGAGAACGTCACAACTGCTATATCCAACTCGAAGGTTTTAGGAAAAACCTTATATTACTTAGAGACGGAGAAGAAAAGAAAGCTCTAAGCAATATGGAACGTCGTAACTTCAACAACAATATCGCAAGCGATAAAGAAGAGTTATATCTTTAGACACACTGATCACAAGTGATCAAGTCATAACGTAAAGCTTCAGCAATGAGTTACGTTTTTGTCTTTTGTAGCACAAGTGTAAAAGATAATGGAATCGCGTTATTTAGATTCACTAACCTTTTGAATGATGAAGCCGGATGTCTTCGTTTGATCTTCAGTCTTCTTCAACTCTTCAAATAGTGATTCTAAATCCTACCAAAAATCTTCCACGACCTAAAGCTAACTCAATGATGACCTTACATAATGTGTATTGTTTAGCGGTCGAGTTTTGATCACTAAAGTTGACAACTAAGATTGACATACCAACACTTAATGAGGTTGACCGAGCCATGCTCTAACACAAAGTATTACAAGGGAATGTTCCAAAAAACAAAAACAACAATTTAAACCAGAAAATAAAATTAAGTTATATTTTAACTCTTTGCCACATTCTTTGACAGCTTTAATACAGTGAGCACGAAAAAATTCAGTCATATCCAAAGCCGTAGCGAAAGCACCCTCAGCTAAATCCAAGGAGAATTGGCAGGAAGAAAATCGAGGACGATTCGGATCATCACCAACGGCGGAATCCTCACCAGCGGCAGCAACGACCTCTGCAACAAAGAGCAGATCTCAGCAACTTCGATCTCCGCATCAATAGTAAAGTGATAGGTCTCCTCCAAATCAACAAATTTCCGCCCAACAGTCGAATAGCCTTACGAGCATCAATATAATTTCGGGTACCACCATTTCGAGAGGGAACAGAAGAAGAACCAGGATTATGCTTAGCCTCAAGAGATGCAGAAGATACATCTAGAGTAACGGCACCATCAACGTCTTTCCTTTTTCGAGAAAGGCACCTGGAGAAGTCAGAGTCACGAGCAGCAGAAGCCTTATCACCAGCCATCGAAGAAGAAATGGAGAAACAAAAAGCCTTTTTTTGAAAATAAAGGAAGAAGCAAAAGTTTTCGAAGAAGAGATGATGAAATAACTGCTTCATCACCAGCAATTTATAGAGCATCAAATTCCCAGGAAAAAATCCAAATTTACCCTCAGCACATCAGTCGACGCAAATCACCAGCAACCGTCACCACCGCAACAGAGAAGAAGAAAGGTATGCATCATCGCACATCAGAGTCATCCGCAACAACCGACTAAGGAATAAATCTACACCAACGGAAGTCAGAATCATCCGCAACAGTATCAGAAGATCAACACAACCTCCACAGATTAATCATTCCGAGGTTCATAAAAAAAAAGGCAGAGTGTGGGTGTCATATTTCATATGTACCCTAAAGACCAACGCAACACCTTAGGACTAGAAGCCACCGCAAGAAGATGTAAAGCAGCTTATACCAGAGGACCCCCCTTAACGGAGTACCTATGTAAGCGTAGGGATGAATGGTCTTACGCACCCTCCGCTCCGCAGGGAAGGTCTGAATGTAACCGCCACAACTTGGAACTAGTATATGTAGCCTAGTAGTACTGGATCACTGAGGGTCTGTCCTCAGTGATCTCTATGAATATATGACCACTTCCCTTAAGGAAGGGATTTAGAGGTCGATCCGATTCCAGGGTAATTATAATATAGGGAGTTCTTCTATCTTGTCTTGGTCTTAGCTTAGTGTTCTATTGGTGTTGTTCTAGCCTTGTGCGGAACCACAAAGTAGAGTAGTATCTTTGATACGGGTTTAGTGCACATGAGTAGAAATAGCTCGGGGTAGTTGAGCCTAGTAAATTTCTAGCATATACACTTTCCAATTTAGAGCTCTTTTCAAATCCACTACTGCTGATTTCCATCCAGGATGTGAACCTTCAAAAACCACACCTAATTTGATCTCGGTTATATCCATACCGGATTGGTTCTTCTCGGGTGAACTCTTGGCATTTGAAATAGCTACGGGAGAACTTTCAGATTCCTTAAGAGAGATCGCAGATGAGAATCAAGAAAGAATGAAACCATTCTTCCGAAAAGGAATATAGATAAAAGCTGGTGCTAACTTCTAAACTCTGTGTCTGAACCTGTCCCTTTAAAATCCTAAACTCTGTGTCTGAACCTTATAAAGGGAAGAGTAGGAAGGGTTATTCAACCAGTCTAAAAGAAAGAATTCTTCTCTCCATAGAACTGAAATTGCAAGATGGGTGACATTACATGGACTGTTGTTTTACCTTCCTGTAAAAAGATTTGTATTGAATCTTCAGACAGTGAATCTAGCTTGACACAAGAAAACAAAGCATTGTCTGCTCAATGCTCAATTCCATGTGTTTCTGAAGAACAGAGAAAGGTATCTGATATGAAACTTGACGTTGTTCTTGAACACGTTCAAAGTTTAAGCAAGGAGCTTAACAAACTCACCAAACTCATCACTAACCTCACCTCAAGAGTAA
>JAJJMA010273463.1:0-10729 GCA_023529015.1 Papaver nudicaule | reverse complement strand
GAGGTTACATTGAGTTGAAGATCGAAAATAAGAGAATACAAAGAACACAAAATTGGTCCGAAGGACCAATTTTGTCAATTTTAGGATGTAGAGGACGTCCAAAATGTTGAAAATGTTGGTAAGTACACGATTCTGACGTGTACTGTTTATACGGACGTCTATGGTCAAATGGCCCAACTGATGAGTCATCTAAAATTTCAGTGTTACCAGAATACCCTTTAATTGGGTGTAAATAAACAAGAAAATTGAAGAAGAGAAGAGAAACGCGCCTCACTTCTCCTTCGTCGAGAAGAAGAGAAAACCCAAAAAATTGACGATCTCAAAACTGAATTGAAGAAACTCCTTCATTTCTAATAATTGAAGAAAGATTAACATCAGATCGAAGAAACTCCTTCATTTCTAACAGGTAACTTTCTTTTTTAGGTTTTTGATTTGATTTTAGGGTTTTGAATTCATGATTTGAGGTTCTGATTTGTAGTTTCAGTACATCTAATCTTTGATTCAATTTAAGCATGAAGCTAAATCAGCTGATTCGTAAGAAAATCGTTGTTTCAATTGTAAATTAGGTTAAGTTTTATTGTTTGTTTCGTATCGACGACAATCGGATTTCAAAATTGGGCTTGAAAAGTTCTGATATCAGTCGCAATATCTGGTTCGACCTATTTTGTTTGATAGTTTTTAGGTTAATTTGGATTTGAATGAAGTTTTTAGGTTGTTGGAATCGGAATTTTGATTTTGGGAATGTTCATCATGTGTTGTACTTCTTGTACAACTGGTTGTTCTGTTAGGATCATTAGTGGTTTAAAGAAATTCAGTTCATGTTTGTTGATTGGGTGCTTGTTGTTTTTATTGTAACAGATGGATTTGGATAAAGAAACTCTTTGTATGGACAGGGATGATATGCGGGACAACGATGCAGACCGCCATTCTTCTATGGATCACATATCGAACGGATTGGAGCAAAGAGGTAACAACTGACAATGTTCTTTTGTATGTACCTCTTGTTTAGCTTGCTCAGCGAATAATGCAAAAACATTTCATTTTAGCTGATAATGAAACTCCGCGAATCTGTGACCACTCTAGACTTTAGGGAGATTTTTTTTTTTTTTTTATGGAACTTCTCAAAGATTCTTAACTGAGTAGTCGGATGGAGTGAGCATATCCAGCCTCTAGTGTCTTTATCTCTATATCCACCTTCTGATCGAAGTTTTGTTACTCTTTTTAGTTTGGTGGTAGTCTTAAAATCCACGACTACTTGAAGTTTTTAAATACTGCCACCTGCACGATATACTATCATTGCTATAATGGAAGATGGGAATTACTTGTCTCATTCGCGATCTTACTTTTGTACATTCTAGTCTTAACTTTTTCTCTTAACTTTTTCTGTTGTCCTCATTATTTGCAAATTCTTGTCAATTGAAACAACTTATTCTTTCTTTTTACGGACACAATAGCGCCGTTTAGAACATAATTGAGCTCTGGTTAATGTTAAAGTGAGGGTGACACCATGATGTTGCGCTGATCACCATGTGTGTCGATTGGGTAGTGACATCGAGTCTGTTTTTAAATCCGCAGGTGGTGGAAGCGATGAAGCGATTGGACAAGTGGGAAGGTAAAGTGGAATAAGTTAGTTTCATCATGTGTTGTACTTCTTGTACAACTGGTTGTTCTGTTTGGATCATTAGTGGTTTAAAGAAATTCAGTTCATGTTTGTTGATTGGCTGGCTGCTTGTTGTTTTTATTGTAACAGATGGATTTGGATAAAGAAACTCTTTGCATCGTGACATACGATACAGATTCCTTTTACATGCCAGCTTACTATGAAATCTTCTTTTGCGCAATTTGAATAAAGTGTTCGACTATGCTTACACCATTTCTGATTGGACCCTCATTGCCTCCACTTTCTATGCCTCAACAAACTTCAATGATGGAGTTGCTGTGCTCTCCAGCCTCATGATCAGTCTTTAATGCCTAGTCCAACCCATTCATCTACACACATCTGAGGGTTCAATGGAAAGGTACAAATAAGAAAACCTACAAGAGCCGATGCATCGGCGAATTGCATTACTGGGGTAGGTCAGGAGTTCTTTGGCGGACGAGATGAAGCTCGTTTGGTGGTTGAGAAGTACACTCACAGGAAATTCTTAGTACCATCAACTTCGCCACTTTCTTTATTTTAGTTAGTTATACAACATTTTATCATATTTCAACCCATGGATGTAATTGAAAGTTTCATTTAATTACTGATTTTAGACTTTTTTTTGTTCTTGGAATCTTATTTCTTTATCTGGATATAAATTCTTTTGTTACTTTACAGTTCTTTTAGCTCTTTAAATTCTGACAGGAAATTCCAGACACAGTTGTACATATTGTACAAGTGCATATGTTTGTGTTGTAGACCTTGTACAACTGGTTATATTTGACAGGAAAAAATTGCCATGGCATGTTTGTACCCTGTGTACATCTGCATATCCTGTCAGACAGTTTATAAGTAAAAGTAGTAGACTAATTATAAGAGTACATTTATGTTTAGCAAAATAAAGAGTTTTACAAACCTTGAACTTAAAAAAAAAACTAAATGAGAACTACACTGGTTCACTTTACTTTCTTACAAGAACTAAAAACAAACTACATTTGCTTCACTTATTCTTCTTGTTCACCTTCTTGTTCACCTTCCAGCAAGCATCTTTGTCTGTTATAATTTCATATAGGAGGTCGAGTCGTGCAGTTCTTATCATATCATGTACGTCTTCTTGCCTTCTATCGACGAACTCGTATCCATTGCAGATCACCCACTCCATGTATTGTAAAACATGCATTCCAGAGTCGGCACTCCTGCAAAACCGAGAGTTAGATTAGTTGAGTCTTATACACAAAAAAATAACAACACATTCCATCACTTTGTCTATCGTATTTCTATTTTTTTTTTGGCATCGTTTTCGAGGACGCTAAACTGAAAGGTAATAGAAAGGAAAAGGGGATTCAACTGGTGTAAGAACCAACTGTACAAGTGCTACAACTGGTGTAATAAACCAACAGTACAAGTGATACAACTGGTGTAAGAACCAACTGTACAAGTGCTACAACTGGTGTAAGAACCAACAGTACAAGTGCTACAACTGGTGTAATAAACCAACAGTACAAGTGCTACAACTGGTGTAAGAACCAACTGTACAAGTGATACAACTGGTGTAAGAACCAACTGTACTCGTTGTACAACTGGTGTCAGAGTCTAAAATTTGTACAAGCGGATAATGAAATCAAGAAAGCACAAGGAAATAATGGATTCAGATAAGGAATTCAGTACGTACCCATCCATTAAAACACGGACTCTTTTAGACTCGGATCTTCCTTTGACCAAGACTTGACCGAAACGACTTCCCCGCTACTAGAGCATCAAGTTGTTTCTTCTTTAGTTCTTCTTCTGCGGCTAGTATCTTCTTTAGTTCTTCTGATTTTTTCCGTTTGTCAACTACCTTCTTTGGTGGAGTACTTGTTTTAACCTTTAGAAATGACTTGAAATCACCTCTCGCGCATTATATGCATACAAACATCCATAAACCTTCCACAATCCATAAACTAGGTCTGGGCGATACCCTAGTTTCCTAACAAAACCAGTTGTACTTGTGTTACAAATTCAAATTAGTCTACTTCTACCCTTATACCTAATCAAATTGAACCAGTTGTACTTAGTGTACCCTAACATAAACTGCAATTAAATTAGAGACTTGATTCAAAATCAAATTCAAAACCCAATTCAAATTCAAAATTATTCCAAACCTAATTCATGAATCCACTTGAATTGAAGCAAGAACCTAAAATTACATAAAAATTCAAATTTAACAGAAATTAAATTGGGGTTTAGGGCTCTTACCGGTTGTATGGCGTTACTTTAACCCAAACATGATTTTTTCAAATCGGTGAAGACCTAAAAACAGACCTGTTTCTTCTTACGAGCCAAATTCCAGATCCTCCAACACATATTTTCCAATCTCGTGTTCCTCTCATGAGGACTCCTCGTTGCCGCAGCCTAAACAAATCACACACATCATTTCTTCTCAAAATCAATTAAAAGAAACGCCGGAATCAATTGAAAGAAAGTGAGATAGATAGATAGAATACCTTGATCCATGATCGATGAAGATCAGTTTCATCAAAACCAGTAATAACTTCTTCAACAAAATAAGTAGTAGGACTAAACCTTCCTCTTTGTTGGTGTTGCTGCTTCGGTGGTGGAGATGGAGACGATGGTGTTGGTTTTTCGGTGGTAGAGATGGAGATGATGGTGTTGGTTTCAGAAATGGAAATGGAGAAACTGTTTCTAGATCTGTTTTTCGATGGTATCTATGTGAAGAAGAAACTAGAAGATAGGGGTAAATAAGTCCCGGATATATGACGTGGCTCCCCTGTCCTAATCGCCCAGGCACACATTTTAGGCGTCCACTAAATCTAGGGCCTTGCATTCCATGGGTATATGACCCAATTTCTGAGCAAAGAACCATAAACATACCGTAGAAGTACAATACCGAGAAATCCGACAAGAGAAAGAGAAGGATTAACGGAGTAAGACAAATGCAAGTATGAATAAGATCTGATTGAATCGGAGGAAGAATGATTATACTCGGAAATATATTCCAACCATTTTGTTTGTTTTTCTTCTATAAAAAGATATGCTCCCAAAATAGGAGTGATTTGCTCAAATCTCTTGTAACTAGTGATGAAACTTCCGTCGTCAAATAAATCACCGATGAAGATCCCGTCGCCGGAAAGATAGATGATGAAGATTCCAATGTAGATTCCGTCGTTGGAGCACATCCCTAGTGATCTTAAAACCCAAAACAACCAAGAACCGCCATTAAAACGTACAAAAACCTCCTTGAAGGAGTAGATAAAACCACCTTGAAGGTGTAGATAAACCTCCTTGAAGGAGTAGAAAAACCTCACCAAATGGTAAGTAAAAGACATCGAAATAACCTAAACTAAGCAACTAATCTATAAAAACAAGAGAAATGAGTTGTGACCTGCTCAGATCCGGTCTTAAATGACCAGATCTGAGCAGTGAAGATGGAACTTTAGATGGGTTTTTTTGAAGAAGAAGGGAGAGCTAGAGAGGAGAGAGAGTGTTTTTTGAAGAAAAAAATTTGATAGGTTTTCCTTCTTTCATACAGCAGTAATATCAACTGCTGACAGTCAGTTTTACCTTGCTGTTTTAAGGGCCATGGCATTTTAGTAGGGGCAAGGTGTGCTTACCATATCCCATCTTAGTTTTTTAAGGGGTGCTAAAATTTTGTGCAAATAGTAAAAAGTCTCTACACTGATATTACTACTAACTGTACTACTACTGTAACTACATATAACTACATAAGTAATCAAAAAACACCCAAACAAATACCCTCTTCTATATATCCTTATCTATAAACACTCTTCTTCTCTCTATTTCATTTACTCTCTAAAATCCATTTTTTGAAAAAAAAATCAAAATTCGGATTTTGAAGAAGCTTGGTTTGTTGATTAACTTACGTTACAAACAAAGATGGTTGGTCCAACACAATCGAATAATGGTATATTGGTTCGTGTGAGAAGAGGAAGAAGAGGAAGAGTTTCATCAAGATCAAGTAACAACCCGAGCTTTAAAAAAAAAAAAACAACAACCCCAACAGCCATCCATGGATGAGTCTCCAATTAGGAGGTTAGTTTACTACAAACACTATGATTGGTATGATAAAAGTTCAATTTTTTGTAGTTACAGAAGAAAAATCGTCGAGGTATATCTCAAAACCATGACGATTGTTCATGTTCTGGGTACAAAAATTGTAGAACTCGTCATGGTCGATGAACTTATCATGACGACTTTGTAAAACATACCACGCCGTATATGTTTGGTTCATTATGTCGTAGAGGTTATATATAGGTATGTGATGATTAATCATATCCACATCTCGTCATGGTCTGTAAGCTTATCCTGACGATTTATTTCCAGTATTTCCTGCCATGTATGTTTCATTTATTTGGTCGTAAAGGTTTATATAGGTTTGTGACGATTTTACAGTTAGAAAAAGGAAAGTGGTTATACTTTACACTTTCAGTAGTCGTCACAGTTTGTATACAACATCATGACGATTTGTTTATTTGGTAGAAAGTCGTCAAGTTGTTCATCCTTACCGTGACGATATTGATGCATGGTTTTTGTTATGCTATACAGCCTTGGAGAGCCGAGTGCTCCACAGAGTGAGCTAGTTCCATTACCACTCCCACTACTAACTGAGAACGTTACTGAACATAAATTTGTTTTTATACCATTGTTTTCAACAAATAATGTGGTCAATCTTCGACGAATAAGAGTTGGTGACATGGAACCGTTGCTTCGTTGTTTTTTTTTCCAACCTGTCTAAGGGTGATACGCCACAACAACATGATTGAGAGATCTGGGGATGTAACCAGATCTGGGTGTGTTATTAATCCTAATGAGTGAACTTAAAAGAATCTCTGCTTAAAGTGTTTTCAATTTATTTAGTTGTTGAATTACTAAATTGTTAGTTAAACTTTTGTTCCCCAAATTATGTTTGGTTTGTGTGCTCTCGTACATTCTACTTATTATTATGTTAGTGATGATTTTTTTATTTTGTCGTACAGTCCACCAAAGCGTCATAATATTAACCACAACCTTGAAAATATCTTTCATGGTCATTGTTATTTTGTCTAGCCTCGAAGAGCTCAGTCCTCCTCGGTATCCATTTGGTTCAGAGGTTGATCATGAACCTCCACTACCAATGCGCCTTGATCATCCACTTGCAATTCAGACACGACGTCAAATGAATGAACTCATTGATCGACCTCCCTCACGACGATTGCGGGGGGATTATGTCCCTAAATATCTTCATGCCCCTGTCCCAAGAATTATCGCACATGAAGAACCCAGCCGTCGTCAGTATCCAGTAATTCCATTTGCTTCTGAGCTTTATCATCAAAACCCACCACTAATTCGCGAGGATGATCCACGTGTGATTCATCAATGTCATCTATATACACAACGTCAGGAAAAGCCCCACTATAGTTGTTATTGTATTGAATGTGATAGGGTTGTACGTATCATCATGATTCGCGGCCAAAAGATGGCGGATACGAAGGGACGATGCCTCTTTAATCATTATGAATGAACTTATGTCAACCTTTCCCTACATATTTTGTATTAGCTTTAGTTGTTGAATTGGGTTATTTTGTTAGCTAGATTTTTGTTCCCTAATTCTATTAAGTTAATCGGGTATGCTACAGTTATATTATATTCATTTGGAGACGTTAGAGGTTTTCATTACGGTGGTAACCATTATATTATAAGGACTGAAATTCTGCACATAAATCGTCAAAGAACCAGAATCAACCATGACGATACTGATGAAATCGTCAGGTTGTGTTAAGGAAACTTGACGATTTGTTGTTGCAATTTGAACCTACTCTGTCTGAGTTTCATACACAATCATTATAGTTTAAAGCAATATTATGACGATTTGTTGTGGTTTAAAGTTGTGTCGTTTTGTTATATCCTATTACCCTGACGATTTTCTGATATGAACATTATGTCGTCACATATATTGGCAAACCTTAACGATTTAGTTCCCTGTCAGCTCAAATTGAAATTCATAATCAAACTAGCTACCATGTAGAAACAAAGTGATCAAATTAAGCTTCAAAATAAAAACATGTATACCTACAGTCAAACCTTAGTAGTAGTCTTTAAATGAAATACATGCTGATACTAATTGTAAAATATGAAACACACCACTTTCTTAACAATAAAGGGTCATAGACTCATAGGTGTGTCTTTGCTTTACCTTAGGGTTGCCTAATTTCCAAATCCTCCGTTGGACTTGATCTTCATATCCTGGTAGAGGTGGGAGTGGGCGAGACATATAACCCAAGATGGGCATTTTGTCAACCATTTTCATCCAATGCAGCTATCACTCAGGAATGGTGTGCATGATCATTAGGAAGATGAACTCCTTCATATCCATATTTTTCGGAGCCCGCAACAAATATTCTGCCCTTATTCAGGATAGCATACCCCTCCATTGCCTTGTCGTGTCCCTGTATTCCACACCCAGCTAAAACCGCCCAAGTTGGGTCATCAAAGATTTCTTTCCAACTAGGCGAAAACTCAATTGGTTCATCCACATTGTTGACGATTGCTGGAGGATCACGAGACAGGGGTCCCAACATGGGTAACAAACCAATGTTGTTCATCAAATGCGTATCAATCATGCATTCAGAAAGTCTTTCATCTCGAGGTAGAGCAATTGCAGCATGTCGCTTCCCTTCTGCACCTACAATAAAAAAATTGTCAAGAAAAATTGCCATTCCCTCAACAGTTGATTCCCATCCATATAATTCGTTCCCTCCAGAGATCAACCAAGATGGATCCATGACATTAGGCTTTTCTTCATGCTCATCTTCATAACCGTCGTTCCCCTTTGGAGCTTGTTCACCAAATCCACTAGGTTGACCTCCATATTTTGCATAACCACACCACTACTTGTACCAATTTGTTGATTTCATATGGCCATATTGATCGATAGAGTATGAAGGATTGATTGAAATAAAAGCTCAACAGTTGTAAAATTAGGGTTTGTGCTACAAAAGGAGGAGAGTAAAGATAGAGTCGTTTTTTTTTTTAGCTTTTAAAGGGAGAAATTATGGTTGGGTTGTGATCCACCAGAATTAGGACGTTTTAAATACCTATGTCGTAATTGTTTTAAACATATCCGTGACGATTCAGAGGGTTTTTCCTAAACTCGTCAGGGTTTAACGAGATACCATGACGATCACACATGTTATAAGTCGTCATGTTTGGCACTCAAAAGCATGACAATTTTGGTTGTTCCAAATATCCCTCTCTGCCCAAGTTTTGCCTACAATCGTCATGCAATTGAAGCATGAGTTAGACGACTTCAACTTTAACCAGTTTCAGCAGTTATGAAAATCGTCATGGTTGTAGCAAAAAGCATGAAGATTTTGGTTGTTCCAAATATCCCTCTCTGCCCAAGTTTTGCCTAAAATCTTCAGGGTTTAACAAAATACCATGACGATCACCCATGTTAAGTTGTCATGTTAGGCTCTCAAAAGCATGACGATTTTGGTTGTTCCAAATACCCATCTCTGCCCGAGTTTTGCCTACAATCGTCATGGTTTTCAACCATAAGTATGAAGAATTCGTCGTCAGTCGTAATGGTTTTGGCAAATACCGTGACGATTTCAGTTGTGATCCTTCGAACTTTTGAAGTTATTGTACTCAACAAATGATGTAGTAAAGAAATACTTTAAAAAAAGTTATAAATACGTAATACATTGCACTCCATAAGTTTGATTTTCACATACAATGTTCAAAATATAGTTGTCCAAACAACTCACGCACTACTTGTCAGGAATGTTTATACTACGCAAAGCGTTAGCGGTAATCGCCCAAAATTGCATAGAGAACTCGTATTGCTTCTTCCACTCTAGAGAACTTAAGGTAAAAGTACCTTGGGAATTATGCAGGTGCACCGGTGGTAGCGGACACTTCTCCTTGAGCTTCAACCCTATAATGATTCTTCTATTCTTAATCTCCGGTGTGCAAACTGCCTTCGAGGGAATAAATGTGTAACTCCATGCAGGAAACTTAGGAGTAAAGAAGTGCACAACACAATGAAAAGTATCCGCTAAAAGTTGGCCACACTCGGGAATTTTCATCCAATATTTATACCCAACAGACTTAGCTCCCTTACGCCCTTTCACACTAGACATCAACTCCTTGAATTTATGATCTTGAGCCATCTTATTGCTTTCAAGATCAAAGAAATATACATTTCCTTGTCATTTAGTAGTTGAGTGGCCATCTTTGTCCTTACATATTCTATTTGGGTCAACCCCATCGCATCCGCCTCATCAAAATTCCCCAACTGTTCACAAGCAACGTTGTAACCACAATGTCCATCCCCATCGACGCCGTCTGTTGATATAACGAAATCACTGATGATCCAAGGGAGTTCCTCCATATAGTCTTTGTAAATTGTATGAATGGTCCTCAATGGTCTTCCTGTGGTTGCATCCCTGGGGGTCACCATTGGTCCAACCTCAATTTCTACTACTTGCATTCTGCTCTGTTGGTTTGACTGTGGCGTGCACATTTCCTCATCACCATCCTTTGGGGCACTTCCTACACACGCTGGCGCTAATGATGTTCCCACTCCTTGAGTTGTTTCTCTAACCACTACACCAAATTTGGCGAATAGCAACACAAGGTAGCAACGGTAATGCTGTCGTTGCTATATATCAACTTTAATTGGTCGTTGCTAAATTTTTGGGCCGTTGCGGAATTAAGAAACGGCCCAATTTCTGTTGCTAATAGCAACAGTTTATTTTACACGCGTGTGAACTAAGTGTGTGGGCGTAAACACCTCCCCACACTTTTGAGTATGTTTTTGCCCAAACAAGTTATGCCTCGAGTCTTTTTCCGCCCCTAGATTTGAAGTGTGTGGGATGAATGTGTGCCATGGCTGAACCATTTAACCATCCATCGATCTAATCTTAGCCATATTTTCTTTCACTTTTTTTTGGTCTTCTTTCTCTGCTCTGCTGCCGATAAACTGAAGAGAAATGGTGGTTAGGGTTAGGTTTCATCAAATGTGAGAAGTTCAAATCTAAGAGAAGTGGTCGTCGATTGTGTTCATCTCTTTGTCAGGGTTAGGTTTTGATT
>JAJJMA010273452.1:0-30217 GCA_023529015.1 Papaver nudicaule | reverse complement strand
CCACTTGCTCCCCCGGTGATTATGGCTACCTTATCTTTTAACCTATATTTAAACACACACACACAATCATTTAAGAAAAATTAAGCAAATAAATTACTCAAAGAAGATTCAGAGGAAATATATGTCTGTTTACCTCATTGATGGTAAATTATGATGACAAAGGAGCAGCAGAGATATGTATCCACTCTATTAGATTCAAGCAAAATGAACACAATTCTTGGTTCTAACAGATAACAAGAGGCTAAAGTGTTAACTTTCTTAGGTGAGCAATATTTAATGCGTCTTGTTGTGCCAGCATTCAGTGTACTGGTATGGCAATTTAATATGCGTCAGGGTATGGATAGGGCATGGCAATTCAGTACTACTGATAGAACAAGTTTAGACTTAAATGGGTATAGACTCACGCTGATATCCAGATCCACAAGAGGCGGTTCAAAGATGCCCCATAAGTAGGGCTGTACACGGTATGGTATAAACCGTTAAATCGCGCCATGCTAAACCGTTTAGTAATAAACCAAACCGTACCATATATCAAATGACATGGCATGGTTTTAGATTTGTGAAAACCGTTCTTATTGGTATGGTAATGGTGAGTCACGAATATAAAACCTTAACCGTTGGAAAAACCGTTAATAACTACCCATAATATTATTCTCTCATAAACCGTCCATATTTAGGTCACCCACTCACAAGTTATAACATTATCAGCTTTTCTTTTTCATACCTTCCTTCATTCGACATAACCACCTCAGTCTCTACACCATGGCTGCTAAGCAACACTACTACTTCCACCAATTAACCATCATCATCCATCAATAATCGTAAGTGATCGTCGTTCTTCATCTTCTTTCTTCCAACCATATACGGTACATTTTTACTCGACATATTTTTGTTTTGGAACTGACAGAAGTAACTGTTAAACTTGACAGAAGTAAAATTTGAACTGTCAGTTTCATGGAAATGACAAAAATAGCGGTTTTGGTAAACCATTGGTTTTATACCAAACCGTGATAATTCCATGGTAAACAAAACCGTTGGCAAATGGTATGGAACAATTTAGAAACCGTTCCCTATGGTTCTGGTACTGGTATAGGCTAAAACCGTTCCAAACTGTACCATGTACAGCCCTGGCCCATAAAAGTCGGTTACAAGGGTGCCCCATAACTATAACAGGTTTAGCTATAAGTCATCACCTATATTGGTTTTATTTTTAGGCACACGTTTGTCTATTTATATATAATAACTGAAATCAAATTCTTGGATCATCTTTTTCTGCCCAGAAAAAAGGCATTCTCAGAAAAATTTTCAAGAAGAAGAAATTGAGTTTCAATTTCAAAACCTAGGGTTAGGTTTTTCTTTCTCGTCTACCTCTTGAATTGTGTATCTGAAACATAAACGCTCATGTTTTTATCCCAAAACTCGTCGTGTGGATTTCGGAATCAGATCAATCCTTTTCGGCAAGTATTCGGGAACTCATTTTTGTATATCATATAAAGTTTTGATTTGGGAAGAATGATAAACAATCTGTAAACCTAGGGATTTTGTTATCTAGCATTCAGTATTTTAACAAACCTAGGGTTTAAGTTTTTAGGTTAGAATTGAAATACACTCTCAGTAACATTAAATTTACTATTACTTGTTTTGTCACAATCAAATTGAAGCTTATCTTCAATTTATATGTTAGATTAAAGATGTATGTGCTATTGATGCAACTGATTTATGATTGTTGTGTTTTACTAATAAATGTCATTGCAGGTTATTAGTGTAATTTGGCTTCCTCTCTGGTAACAGATATGCAACAGTCTAGAGCTGAACCTTCTTGGTCAGGTCGACCTCAAGATACAGGTAACCAGTTTAAAACTAACTCTAGTATGGAAGAAGCACTTTGAAACATTAGATGCAACTGTTGAAATGTGTAGGGACTGTGGAGGTCTTTAGTTGAGTTTGTTATTTAAGATGAGATGCCTTCTAGAATGGTTGAAGGGGAAGGGTTTTTAGGGCCTCTTGTCAAGCCATGGAGGCTAGCCCTCTTGTATGACTATATACAGATTTTTTTTATTAATCTTTTCGGAAGAGAAGCAAAAGTTGAAAGATTATTTCAAGGCACACAAAAGTTTTTTTATTAATCTGGAAATAAAAATTCAGTCACGGAGTGTGCTAGTCAACAAAAGCTAATCATTGGCAAGATTAAAGAAATTTACTTCAGCCAGACTGGTAGCCTTGTTCGTAAGTAGTATAAAGGCCCCTAGTCTACACTACAGAAGGTGCAGTTAGAAATTACTTGAAAAATGCCCCTCAAAAATCATGTGACTGCATTAAGCCAAACACTTGGAACTAGCTTCAGAAAGTATGTTAGGTGGGCCTAATTTTATACGGCATATCAACTTGTTTGGTCATGCTTATTTCTAACTGGTTTGATATTTTGATAGATGATGAAGAGGACTATGAGGAGGCTGATGAAAAAGATGGTCTATTGGGGTTTATGTTTGGAAATGTCGATGGTGCTGGTGAGCTTGACGTCGATTACCTTGATGCGGCAAGTCCCTGTCTGTAATTTGTTTTTTCCAGTCTATATTATTAGTAAATTTGTGTTTGCTAATCATAGAGGCAATTTTTATATATTGATAATCACAAATGTGTAAGTAATAAAAATAATAACAGTAAAAATGTACTTGCAAATGTTCCTGCTCTAGAGTTTGTTGGTCTCTTAAAAAACTTCACTCGCCTTTCCAGCTGTTCTTAAATTGAAAATAGTATCCAACTCTGTAGATAGTATACTTCTCAATTTAAGTAATACTTAGGTTTGTACATAGCGAATTTCATGCTCCATCATGGTATTGTCAAAGCAACATATTCATATAACTACAGGCTTTGTTGTGTATGGACTATTTAATGTTCCCTGCAAATCTCTCTGTTTGTACCTTTTGTCGGAAAATGCCGATACATGCAACTTAAAATTCGTGTTATAGATATCATCATCTTAGGAACAAAGACAATCTTAAGTTGATGACAGGTGTTCAAATACTTTTCAACAGGATGCAAAGGAGCATCTTGGTGCCTTGGCTGGGGATTTGCGTCCATCGCTGACAGATATTGATGTATGGATTTCTCAACACTTGGCTATATGGAGATTTGGTGGAGCTATTTTATTATAATTTTTTTTAAATGTTTTTTTAGACTGATCATGCTGTTTAACTTGTAGTTGTCAATAAAATCAGCAGACAAATCTGCAGATGCTTCTGAACAAGGTGATTTTGATATGCTAGTATTGCGGTGGTCTGTTTTACTACATGCACTGGCATGGATTGTACCATGGTGTTTTATACTAAAGTGTTGATTTTATTTGATTTGTGTTAGATTATGATGAAAAGGCTGAAGATGCTGTTGATTATGAAGATATTGAAGAGCAGTATGAAGGGCCTGAGATTCAAGCCATTTCGGAGGAAGACCATTTGCTGTCAAAGAAGGAATTTATTTATGCTAAGATGCCATTGGCCACTGTTCAACTTAGTACTTCTGTTTTTGGTGAAGAGAATTATGATGAGGAGCCTGAGGGAGATGTTATTGAAGAGGAACATGCAATGGTTTCAACAGATGAAATTCCTTCTTCAACAGGTTATTTGCTAGAATTGTGAATTTACTATTGGATCTCACACAATTTAAAGTTTGTGACGTTATTGACTGCATAGCTTTGAAAATTCATATATCATTTGATAGGGTGTTTAAGCTTCTTATCATGCTGGTCATTTGAGGTTATTCCATACTTTTTTAGTCTATTTCTTCGATAATGTAGTTGGTCTTTTTCTTCGATAGTTTAGCTGAGAATTTGTATTTTCTTGGTTATCCAATATATATTGATCAATGGTTATCCAATATATATTGATCAGATCTGTTTCTCTTTTAGTTGAAAATCTTGGATTGGTTTCCGAGGAAGAAAGTTCTCGTGCAAATATTGAGCCTTCTCTTGAACCAATTGAAGCTGGTAGTCTGTCCGTTGATTTGAAGGATATTCAAGAGGTTAGTTCAATAACACATGTCACTTGATGGCAATCTGATCTTGCTCTAGTTTTTCCTTTTTATGGTACATTTTATTAGTCTCATTTGAGATTCTATTTGATTAATCATTGTCAAATGATCTGCACTCCTAGATTTCTACTTCATATTCCCATATTGAGGATAGATAATCAGTTCTTGCAAAGTTTTCCTTATCAGGGACATAGCCGTGCTGTGCATTCAGTTCCCTGATGTACTCTCTCCCTCTCTTTAATTCTACTAAAGCATCGTTTTTATTTACATAATTTGATTTGATAGGATGATGAGCCTCGAGATGCAGAGGAGAACACGGCTCCATTGCCTATTTTGTGCATAGAAAATGGGATGGCGGTGTTACGGTTCTCAGAAATTTTCGGTGTTCATGAGCCTCTAAGAAAAAGGGAGCAGAACCGTACGTATCCTATTCCAAAAGGTGTGCACTGTGCTGCTACTGTATTATTACTGATATCTTGTTTTCCTGGTCTCGAGTTAATTCTTGGGCTGCTTCTGTGGGCAAAGTTATTTCTATTAGGTGATATAACTTGAATATATTGAAATTTGTAATTCTTTACACACTTTCAGAGAGGCTTAAAACAGTGGATACTTCTGAGATTGTTGAAGAGGATGAAGAAGCTTTTCTTCGGGAACCGTTCCAGAGTTCGTCTAATTCTAATTTGGTGATTGTTTCTCAATATGATGATGCACCTGTCAGAGACAGTGATGGGGAATCTATCATGTGGGAAACACCAGCTTTTGAACAAACAAAAGTCACCCATCTCAGCGCAGAGCCAATGAAAGAGAGTGTTTCTATCGATTTGGCTTCAGAATGGGTATCACCATCTTGTCCCCAATTTTACCCTCTCGATCAGCAAGATTGGGAAGATGAGATCATCTGGAACAATTCTCCTGTAGTGGGTCCAGAATCTTCTGAGAGTTCGATAATATCTGGCACTGATGTCGAAGGTTCCACTAGTGTAGTAAAAGAATCAGGAAATAAGACAAGAGATTTGAGTTCAGATGTCATAGTTGAATCCTCTGAAGAGATTCACAGTGTTTTCCTCAGCAGCTACCCTGTTTCTGGCCTTCCTTTTTCAAAAATGTGTCACCCTCAGTTATTGAGGTTAGAATCTTGTTTCAAGGATGGTTCAAGTGATACAGAAGTACAGAAGGAGAACTCAGATAATTTGCATAAATGTGATGCTATAAGCCGTTTTAGCAAAAGACTTTCATTGAGAAACATGGAATTGCTGGATGGGTCCTGGTTAGACAATATTATTTGGGAACCTAAACAAGATCTTCCAAAACCGAAACTTATCCTCGATCTTCGGGATGAGCGGATGCTTTTTGAAGTTTTAGATGATAAGGATGGTGGAAATCTCCACTTTCATGCTGGGGCTATGATAGTCTCTCGATCTGTGACGTCGGTCGGTGGAGATTCTTTAAATAATCCTGGTCAAGGAGGGGCATCTACATTTAATATTTCTAATGACAGGTATTATTCAAGTAGAAAAATGTCCCAGCAATCGAAATCATTCTCAAAAAAGCGTTCAGCTCACGGGGTCAAAATCTGGCATTCCATACCTGGTCTGATGCTTCAGACTATGAAGCCGAAGTTGAGCAAGTAAGGCTGTTTACTTAGTTTATCCATCTCTCTCTCACACACGCAAAAACATATAGACAATTACACTTTTCACTTTCTCTGTAAACTAAATGTGCATTTGCTTGGCACGATCACTGTGGCACTGCGCAGCTGAGTCCGTGAGAGTTATAGCTTGTTATAACATATAAACATAGTAGAAAGGAACTGATTTGTTAAATAGGTTAAATTGAAAAAGTGAAACTACCACTTTCCTGGGACGGAGTGTAAGTTTTATTGGGGTTAGAGCGTTATTCAGTTCACTCAATCATGATGAAGATGACCCTTGAAGGTTTCATAGGAAGGAAACCTGTCTAGATAGAATGTTCTGGGAAATGTGTCCTCAGAAAATACACTTGGACTGATGTTAACTAACCTGGTTACAATATTCATTTCTTGTTGATTACCACCTATCCTTTTCTTCTTATTTTCTTCGTATGTGCGTTTTTTGGTGTTTACGTGCCTTGTTGCTGCAGCCATATGATTTAGTTTAATCAATCTTGCTCTGGTTTTCATCTTACCGATGAATTTGTTTTTTTTGCCTAAGAGTATTAGTACTTTAGTCACAGTATTAGTATCTTATATGTCTGTGCTATATTTGTCTTGTTTCAGTAAAGAAATTGCTTACTTTCATAGACCAAAAGCTGTATGGTACCCTCATGACAACAAAGTAGCAGCGAAGAAACAAGGGATGCTATGCACACAGGGTCCCATGAAAATAATACTGAAGAGCATGGGGGGGAAGGGTAGCAAATTGGACGTGGCTGCTGAGGATATCATATCTTATATTAAAACAAAGGCCTCAAAAAAGCTAGGTCGGAGATCTCTGTAGTACTACGAATTTTGTGTCTTTTTCTTTTATTAATTTCTTGTTTGCTGTGAAATTGCTTCTTTTGGGTTCTTAAACTTGTGAGTTATGTTTACCCTTTTCTGTGCAGATTTCAGACCATCAGAACAAGTTAAAATCATTTATTCAGGAAAGGAGCTTGAGGACAATAAATCTCTTGCTATGCAAAATGTTCGTCCAAATTCTGTTCTACATCTTGTGCGCACAAGCATACATCTGTGGCCAAGAGCCCAGAAGGTGCCTGGTGAAAATATATCATTACGTCCTCCTGGGGCTTTTAAGAAGGTGTCAGACCTTTCTGTGAAGGATGGACATGTCTTCCTAATGGAGTAAGTGGTCATCGGATCATCTTTTTCTCTTAAATTTTCATTCATATTTTTGTAGTACAATGTAGATTTTAGTCTGCAAGTGGAAATTCGAATTTGTTAAACCTTTATATCCATACAGAATCTGCTTATGCTTAACTTTATTGCTTTCATCAATATACATTATCTTGTTGGCTGAAGATTTATCTGATAAGCAATAATGTGATGTAGCACATCACATCAATCCTTTATCATATGTTGTGAACATTCCCTTCTGAAATTGTATTCAGTTCAAAGAATATTACGTTCTGGTGTCTGAGAATTTCAAAGTATCATCTGTTTGTAACCTTTGGTGTTGCAGGTACTGCGAAGAGAGGCCATTACTGATAGGAAATGCTGGGATGGGTGCAAGACTCTGCACTTATTATCAAAAATCAGCACCTAGTGACCAAACTGCTTCAGAACTTCGCAACAAATGTGGTGGTAGTAATCTTGGCACTGTTATTTCGCTTGATCCCGCCGATAAATCCCCTTTCCTTGGTGACATAAGGCCTGGTTGCACTCAGTCGTGTATTGAAACAAATATGTACAGAGCACCTGTATTTCCTCATAAGTTGCCCACAACTGACTACCTGTTAGTTCGGTCTGCAAAGGGAAAACTTTTTCTTAGACGTATAGACAAAATACACGTTGTCGGACAGCAGGTATTTTATTATTACAATTTGGAAAGACACAAATTTGTTCTGGCAATAACCCTTATTATTGTTGATAAACGCTGAGACTGACATTGGCCGGGGTTTATACACAGGAACCACACATGGAAGTTATTTCTCCTGGGTCAAAAAATCTTCAGACTTATATCGGGAACAGATTATTGGTGTATATGTACCGTGTGTGTCGTGCCAATGAGAAGCGTGGGATGGCTCCTTGCATCAGAGCAGATGAGTTAGCTGCCCAGTTTCCTTACCTGTCTGAACCCATTCTTCGGAAAAGGTTGAAACACTGTGCTGATTTACAGGTAGCTTTTAGTAACCATCATTATTCCTAGTTCTCTTACTGGATGCCATGACACTGTTTCTCTAATCTTGTTCACTTGACTTTGCAGAAGCGAGCAAATGGGCAGTTATTTTGGGTAATAAGACGCAGTTTCCGAATTCCAGTGGAAGAAGAACTTAGGAGGCAGCTGACACCTGAAAATGTGAGTTGCTTGATATTTACATTTCTGTGTTTACGTGACATTTTCTGTTTGGCTCAGTCATAGTCTCTCTATGCGGTTCTTTCTCTCTGGCTTTTATTTTTCCTTGGATCATTGAAGTTCCTTAGTCTTACATCACTAAGTAGATAAAAAATTAAGTAAGCTGCTGATCGGTGCTGTGCGTCTTCGTTAAATTTGCAGCAGTGTTTCTGCAAACTGTGTTCCTTTTCATATAAGCCTTTCTGAATCTTTCAGAAGCTTCTTGTTTCTGGTTAGGGCCAATAGATCCTTAATCTTCTTCTTCTCAACCCAAGGCATAATCTATATTCATTTTTTTTTATGACAGGAGTTTTTTTCATTGTTATATTTGAATCATGGACCCCTGACGTGTATTTTGGTTTCAGGTTTGTTGCTATGAAAGCATGCAAGCTGGGATTTACCAGCTTAAACGTCTAGGGATAAGCAAACTGACGAACCTTTCTAGCCTCCTTTCTGCTGCAATGAACGCACTTCCAGATGAAGCCATTGCCTTGGCTGCTTCATCGCACATTGAGAGGGAGCTACAAATAACCCCCTGGAATCTTACTAGCAACTTCGTCACCTGTACGAATCAGGTAAACTGTGTTTAATTTAATTATTTTGAATGTCTTTACTGAGATTTTAATAATATGGGTGCGTACTGTATTCAAATTCAAGGGTGAATGTTCATATTGGGTCATCTGGTTTCCCTTGTTTTGAGTTGAATCTGTATTTTCAAATCTCTATGTTCTAAAGATATCTCGGTTTGTTTTGAGTTGAATCTGTATTTTCAAATCTCCATGGTCTAAAGATATATCGGTGCAGGACAGAGAAAATATTGAGCGGCTTGAGATTACAGGAGTCGGTGATCCATCTGGCCGAGGCCTAGGTTTCAGCTATGTGCGTGTTGCCTCGAAAACACCTATACCCAATGCAGTGAAGAAAAAAATAGTTGCTTCTCGTGTGGGAGACACTATGGTCACTGGAACAGATGCTGATCTGCGTAGGTTAAGCATGGATGGGGCCCGCGAGGTATGATTCCAGTTTCCAATCGTGTTTGTGTTAGTGGCTTTAAGAGAAAGCACAGCCTTATGCTAATGTTGAGCTTAGGGAAAATCATAGTAAGAAATCTGTGCTTTTTTAAACTATTATTTACGTCATGTCAACGTCATGTCAGTTGTTGAAATGCGAATTTTGAGCTTACATCTTATTCTGATCCATTTGGTTACATCTTATTCTGATCCATTTGGTTAAAAATATATATCAGGTGCTACTTAAGTTTAATGTTCCGGAAGATATTATTGTAAAACAAGGTAGGTGGCATCGTATCGCCATGATACGCAAGCTTTCTAGTGAGCAAGCTTCTGGGGGGGTTAAAGTTGATCCAACAACCATCGTCAAGTATGCACGTGGCCAGAGGATGTCATTTCTTCAGCTACAACAGCAGGCCAGAGAAAAATGTCAAGAAATTTGGGATCGACAGCTTCAGAATCTTTCGGCTGCCGAGTGCGACGAAAATGAGAGCGACTCTGAGGCTAACAGTGATCTGGATTCTTTTGCTGGGGACCTTGAAAATCTGCTGGATGCAGAAGAATGTGGGGAAGCTGAGGTGGGTAGCAATGAATCGAAACAAGACAAAATTGATGGTGTTAGAGGACTTAAAATGCGGAGGCATCCAACTCAAGTTCAAACAGAGGAGGAAATTGAAGATGAAACGGCAGAAGCAGCAGAATTATGCAAGATGCTCATGGATGGTAAGGGGGGAAAAGTTGCTTGCTTTTGGGTCTTTCAGCTTATAATATTCATTATTTGTTTGATCACAGTGCATGTTAATTCAGCTGAATATTTCGACAGTGTACATGTATAGTGCGGTTAGTAAGTCATTACAGAGTATTGTTTAGCTTAGCAACTACGTTTAGGTCAATTCCATCTGATGTTACACCTGTCACCGTCTTATGACTTGACTGTTAGACACCAAATGTAGATCCAGGGGAAATCTGTTTTCTACTGTTGTTTCGCATGAACAGAAGTTCCTGTCAATGGATCTAGCTGTGAAGACACTCTAAAATCTTGTGGATGTTGATTCACTAATATTTCGTAATTTCCAAAGAAAAATGAGCCAAGTCTTTTTTCTACTTGTTCTTCAGATAACGGGGCTAAGGGGAAAAAGAAGAAAAAGACTGTTGTTGGGGGACGGGAAGAGTTAGGATTAGATCGGCAGCAAGGTTTAAGTGCACGGCTGATTAAAACTAATGGTTTCGTTAAACAAGGCATGCGCACAGCTCAGCCTAGTGGTTCATTCATGTCAATGGAGAACAGTACCCTTGATCAAAAGGAGGTTTGCTATTCTGGATGTTTATACTCCTCTTTTCATTCAGTTTTTTTTTGCAAAGGTTTCATCCTGCAGGGGATTTTCTTGAGAAACTTTAATCAGAGATGCCCTTTATTTTCATGGTTGCAGGGGGAAAGTATCCTTGGTAAAAGGAACTTTTCTGGCATCAACAAATTAAAGAAGTTGAATGTGAAGAATGATAAGGTAGTGTATTTCTTTGTTGTTATAACTTTCACATGGAAATTGAGATGGCTTTTCACTAAGCCCTAAATTAGAAAATTGGACTGAAACCGCCACTACTTTACGTGGCCCACAAGGAATATGAGAGTGAGACTCTACTTCCCATTTAGGGATCAATTTGTGATAATATCTAGATTTATAAATCCATTGCAGATTATTGTTATGTATTGCCGAAATGTAAGCCAAACTAGTTGATTAGTTTATCGTTTGCTTTTGCGAGAGGATGGATTCCAGTATCATTACTTCCCTGATGAAGTTATCTTCCTTTTGAAATTGTTAACCAGGTTCGGGAAAAGCACCCCTCAGGTAAAAATGTACGGGAAGGTTTTGCGTGTAGAGCATGTGGGCAGGTTGGTGCATTTTATCTACAGTTTACTTGCATAGAAAAATTACGTAATCGATCCATTCTGTATTGACATCTCAACTTCTTGTCCGACTAGGCGGGACACATGAGGACCAACAAGCTCTGTCCTAGGTATGGAGAAGATTTGGACACACATGTTGAAAACTCTGGCATGGAGAGAAAATCTGGGAAGCTTAACCTTCGTGATTCCTCTGCCGAACCAAAGTCTACAATAAAGAAATTAATACCTAAAATCGCTGCTAGAGATGTTCCTGCAGAAGCCTCGGAGAAAGTTGAGAAAACAAAAACCTTCCAATTGAAGGTAAAATGTGGGCTCCCTGACAAATCTCTTGAGCTAATCACTGCTGCAACACATAGTTCTGATAAACAAGATGAAATGGGGAGTAGAACCATCTCCAAATATAGTAAAATAACAATTTCTAACAAGGTGAAACCTGAGGACTTCCATGGTGAACCTCAGAAGCAGCCGTCGATTGTAATTCGGCCTCCTTCAGACATAGAAAAGCAACCTTGGAAAAAAATTATTATCAAACAACCAAAGGTGGATCAGGTTAACTATGATATGCAGGAGGAGCATAGAAAGACTGAGAAAATGATGCAGTTATCAAGCTTTGAGATACTTGCTGAGGCAGCAGCAAAAAGAAAAGCCAAAGATGACAAGAAATTTTGGGAAGAGGAAAACAAAAGAAGACTCATTAGAGAGGAGAAGGAAAGGGAAAGGGAGAGGGAAAAGGAGAGGGAAAGGATTTTGTTTCAACAACGAGTGATGCAGTTAGCAGATGAGAGAAGGCACCAGCAAGCCTTGCAGCAGAATAAAAGGGAGGAACTAGAAAGGCAGAAAATGAGGAAGAAAAAGAAGGTAAAATTTGATGAGACAGAAGATGATTATTATCTTGAGGAATCAAGAGGATACAAAACCAGCCAGAGAATGCCAGAAAGGAGCCGTGCTGCAAAGAAGCGGCTTGCGGTCGAGTCGCCTGCTCGATATGGCCAAGAATATGGTCAACAAACTAAGCGACGTAGAGGATGTGAAGGACAGGTAATTTTTTGTTGTTCATTTGAAATTATATCCGTATCATATCGAGATAGTAAGTGTATACTGGAGTCCAAGTTCATATAAGTCTCACATGGTCGCCCTTGTAGATCATCATCCTTACTGAAATCCAGCTTTGATTGCATCCAATTTGTCCATATATTAGTTCACTAGAATTATTCTGTGAATATCAATCATATACCGATGCTCAGCATTTTGCTCAAATCTTGCAGGTTGGGTTATCAAACACTCTTGAAATCATTCTGGATGGGCTAAAGAATGCCTATGAGGTTTCATACCTTTTCCTCAAGCCAGTGTTAAAGAAGGATGCACCGGATTACTATGACATCATCCAACATCCTATGGACCTCTCTACCATCAGGGAAAAAGCGAGAAGGATGGAGTATAAATCCAGGGATGAATTCCGGCATGATGTTTGGCAAATTACCTATAATGCTCACCTGTACAATGGTAATCGTAACCCAAATATACCTCCACTTGCAGATCAGCTCTTAGAGCTCTGTGATTATTTCTTGGACCAGTATGATGAAAGGTTAACTGAAGTTGAAGCCGGTATTAAGAACTCTGTCTAATTTACTTCAGTTATTAATGTTTGTAATTACTTTGTTGGAAATCATAGAGTCCCATATTTCCACCAACTCTGTGAATAGGTTTAGATGTTAGTCACCTCATTCAACAATTCTCTGAAAATAAAATAAAGTAGAAAACCACAACCTGTACATGACCAATCAGTTTTAGTCAACCTTTATCATGCCCAACTGTAAATAAAATTTTGTTGGATTCAGATATTCTTAATTTGTTACTGTTTCCTGGAACTGAAAAGGCTCTCTGGAACCAGGTCCAGTTGTAACTTGCATCTGTAACAATATCTGTAGCAACTTACCGGTTTACTGGCTTTTTAATTCCTCTGCCCCTGGTCTTGTTTCCTCCATAGATTGGTGAAGGCGGGTATTGATAATCGTGCAAATGTTACACTTTACCGGCAACCTTAAAGATAAAGGCTAATTTGGGGGCCGGAAAATCTGATAGGGGGACCGGGTTTTTTATTCCTATCCTAGAGAGGGTTATAAGGGGTGTCAAAATGATATGAAAAGTCTAAGTTACCCTTTAAAATTAAGGATTAACAAAAACCTTTATCTTCTTCTTCATCGTCTCATCGTCTCCTCCCATTGTTTAATTTTGTCTATGATTAAGTTTTTATGCTTTGATTCCTCTTTTGAATGGTTAAAAATGATAGTTCAGAGTGATTTTCGGCTGGGTAAAACCCTAAAAATCTAGACGAAAATCAATTATCGTCTGTGTCGAAAAATAAGTTACCAAATGTGTCGCAGCCAATCCAGCCGAAAATAGGCTTAATTTTAAAAAAGCTAGCCGAAAATTTACTGTACATCGTCTTCTTCATCGTCTTCTTCTATTTTCGGCTGGATTCTGGGTTAAAATTGAGCCGAAAATAGGCTATGGAATCACAAAATTTAATTTTCGGCTAGGTGAAACCCTAAAAATCTAGACGAAAATAAATTATCGTCTGTATTTCATGCAACAAAACCAGACGAAAAATAAGTTACCAAAATGTGTCGCAGCCAATCCAGCCGAAAATAGGCTTAATTTTGAAAAAGCTAGCCGAAAATGTACTGTACATCGTCTTCTTCATCGTCTTCTTCTATTTTCGGCTGGATTCTGGGTTAAAATTGAGCCGAAAATAGGCTATGGAATCACAAAATCTAATTTTCGGCTGGGTGAAACCCTAAAAATCTAGACGAAAATAAATTATCGTCTGTATTTCATGCAACACAACCAGACGAAAAATAAGTTACCAAATGTGTCGCAGCCTATCCAGCCGAAAATATGCTTAATTTTGAAAAAGCTAGCCGAAAATGTACTGTACATCGTCTTCTTCATCGTCTTCTTCTATTTTCGGCTGGATTCTGGGTTAAAATTGAGCCGAAAATAGGCTATGGAATCACAAAATCTAATTTTCGGCTGGGTGAAACCCTAAAAATCTAGACGAAAATAAATTATCGTCTGTATTTCATGCAACACAACCAGACGAAAAATAAGTTACCAAATGTGTCGCAGCCAATCCAGCCGAAAATAGGCTTAATTTTGTAAAAGCTAGCCGAAAATTTACTGTACATCGTCTTCTCCATCGTCTTCTTCTATTTTCGGCTGGATTCTGGGTTAAAATTGAGCCGAAAATAGGCTATGGAATCACAAAATCTAATTTAATTTCGGCTGGATTTATTGACAAAAATCCAGACGAAATTTAATGGTGGTGGTGGCGTTGGCGCTGGTGCCGGTAGTGGTGGTGGTGGTGGTGGCGGCACTTTGAATAGTTTAATAACTAATCTAAGTTTAGTTAAACTAATCTGATTCATTAGTTCTAATTAAATAGGGATATTTTGGTATTTATGAAAATATGTCGGATAAGGGGTTTTTGAAAAAGCTTAAAAATAGCTCTATTTTGTTTTATTATCCGGTCCCCTATCAGATTTTTCAGCCCCCAAATTAGCCTTTTTAAAGATACAGTCTACACTTGGAATTTGCTCTTGGTGTGTCTACTGGCTTAGTTAATGCGCTTGGTACATCTATAATTTCTCTGTTCTATACAGGTTCACCGAAAAATAGAAAATACACCGTCCTTGATAACATGAAAAAAGTACTTGTGCAATATTACATCACCAGGAGCCTGGAATGATATTCCTCCGAATAGTTTTTTTTTTTTTTTTTTGATACTGTCAGGATTTGATCCCGGATCTCCCCTATGGGGAGCCAGAGGAACCACTGGGCTAGCCCCAGGTCCTCATTCCTCCGAATAGTATTTGTCGTCAACTGTTGGAGGAGGAACATCTTGCAAACTCTTAATTTCTTTTCTATAAATTTTTTCCAGCTTCAAAAAAATTACATCACCAATTCAAAAGCAAATTCCTCATTTTTTCGAGAATGGGTAATTCCGTAATTGACTTACATGCCTACAAATAAAGGTACCACTTCTGGGTTGCACAGACGCGCCGATTTTGGGCCCGAGTCCGCGTCGGACTCATGTCGGACACGGACGCGGACACGACACGCATACGACGCGGTCAACTTAGTCAACTCGGTAAACTCTCTACTTTAAGTGATAATTTAGTATATTCTTCCTTGAGATTCGAACTCTCAAGGTCATAATCCCACCTAAGGAGCTTAACCATTGAGTCATTCACGTTTTTGTGTGTAGGTTGTATATTTTCAGCATTTTATACTACTTTTCCTAGCATTAATTTCATATATTAGTATAGTTAAATTATATATTTACTAAATATATAAACGTGTCTGTGTCCTACAATTTTGAGACCTCGCTCGTGTCCGCGTCCGTGTCGTGTTGTGTCCGCGTCTCCGTGTCCGAGTCCGTGCAACCCAGTACCACTTGGTTTGGGGTGTGACAAAATCTGTACCATCTTTGCCTGCCGTTTGGTACTCCCTTGAAAAATGTGACCAAAAAGACTTTTTGGGAGGGCATGGCAAGGGCAACCCGTGACCCGTCAAAGTTAAATGGGTCCAGCCCGTCAAAGTTAAATGGGTCCACACAGTTCCTTACAAAAAAGAAAAAGTAGGGGAAAGAAAGAATCATTTTTATTTATCTCAATCACTCTCTCGTTGTCTCCGCAACAAAAAAACCCATTTCTTCTTTAAACCCTCGAAACTCGGTAATTCATTGGGGTTTTGTAATGGGGAACTTCAACATGCTTCCAACTGATATAATCTTCATCATTTTGACACGCTTACCCACCGAATCAGTCCTGGACTGCAAATTAGTCTCCAAATCATGGAATTCCATCGTTGGTTATCAATCCTTCCCTCAGTCTCACCTGAATCACTGCCTTAACAATCTTGGTTCTTCTGGTAAGTATACTTTTCTGACATTGAATGACAACCCATTTTATGCTTACAAACAGTTTCATTACTTAGAATATTATGATGAGAATTCGTCTTCAGAGAAACAACCCTGCCATAGAGTTAGAAGAGTGAAGCTAAACCCTGCTCCTAAATATTTTCCCACTTCGTGGGGTTATACACTTGGGGTTTTCGGGGGTTATTTGTCGGCTACCCACTTTGATGAAGATTCCAAAACTTCTGATATTTTGCTACTGAAGAAGAAGAAGGAAGATGGGTCAATTAGTTGGATCAAAGAATTCAGTCTCAGCGACATGGATGCTCAAGATTCAGTCAAAGATACTCTTGTCTGTACATGTAGGGGTACGGTTTTATGGCACTCTAAGGAAAAAGTCCTAAGTCATGACTTAAATTCTTCATCTTCAAAAATACTTGTGGATTTTGGTAGAGATAAACGTATATATCAAGCAATCACGCATATGAACACATTGGTTTCGTTAAAAGCATTAGGAGAAGAAGATACGAAAATGATGGAATCAGTTGACGTACCAAGGGAGGTAGTTGAAGAATACAGTACTAAATATGCTAGGCAACTTGAAGGAGTCAATCAAATGTGTAACCAGCAGTAGGAAGGAGGAATATATCTGCACAATCTACATTTAATCTGGTAATTATCGTTGTGAATGTTGGGTCATACGTAATTGGTATTTCATGTATAACGACTTTGCTTGTTGAGTTGGCAAATTGAAGTTTAGCTATATCTTGCTTGGCTAGTTCTGCTTCTCTTTTTTATTAGTGTGATGCGTTGCGCATTTTACAGTTACTTTTATATTTGGTGATGGAGATTTAAAGTAGAGTAAGGTTGGAACTTAGAGGCACAGAGTACCATCAGCAGTTCGTCACCTTATTTACTAGCAAAACGATTTATATGGTGTAACTAGGTAGTGCATTATTGCACAACTCTGATTTACATGAATACAAAGGTATAGATATATAAGTTAGAATGTTTCATTCTCTGTAACAATCAACACGGTTTATGTTTCTACATTGCTTTATCTGCAATTAAGCCAATTGTCCGTCTTTTAATAATGCTATATTTCCATCTCCACGACAAGGCTGTATTATAGCTAGCTCCTTGCACCATACTATAGTATCTAGAACAAGTAATGAATCCGTTGGCAGCAAGGATTTTGGCATATTTGTCTGAGAGGATGAGTGCATGTATAAGTAGTTGTGATACACCCATTTCACACCTGCCATTACCAAACTGTATGTCTGCAAACACTGTACTTAGGTTCTTAATACACTACAATTCTTATTCATTGTCGTACTGATATATGCTTACGAGTTCTTGTTATTAGAAGTAGTAGATACACCCACTGCACTTCACTGTATGTCTGCAAATGCTGTACTTAGGTTCTTAATACACTAGAATTCTTATTGTCGTACTTATACATGCTTACGAGTTCTTGTTATCAGTAGATACACCCGCTGCACTTCTGCCATTGTCGAACTGTATGTCTGCAAATGCTGTAATTAGGTTCTTAATAGTAATACTGTAGAATTCTTATTATTAGCCGTACTGATATATGCTTACGAGTTCTTGTTATTAGTAGAATTCATTTAACATCTTGAGTATCTATCGTGATAATTTCCGCTCTCCCACCATATTCAGTTTTCTCTTTGACTGTTTATTTCCAGGCAAAAATCACTTTGAATATTTTGCTTCACTAGAATAGAATGATTCCTGTTTCTGCATTGTTACCAGCAACCCATCAGGGCAATAGCACCCTCCTTAGTATCTAAACCATTCAATCCCTTGAACTTTAGTCCAGTTGTTAGGATAGTTTCTCAGATCTGTTTCATTTTAGGATATATACAGTACTTGTCTGTATCCCCCTCGAGCAGATTTGGATTTGGACATGGGACAACTTTCATTTGTATCTGCATCCTTGAAAGTTACCTGACATTAGACTATTAATTAGGTTCGTTTCTCTCTGAGATATGGGGATCTCTCCTGGATCCTACCCAAGCACAGTTGTTGCTGAGACATTTGGTCACACAGTACTGTATGTGACTTAAGGTCGACTCAGAATCACAAGTGTAACTGACTCTGTCTTGTACATTAGATTGTCCTCTGTGCAAATACTTTGATCTTAACTTTCTTCCTACATGACGTCATTAATTTGCCTTGTTGGCCTAGAGAAAGCGATTCACCTGAATTGGTGATTGAGGACAGTATTTTCACCTGTAATTAGTAAACCCATTGTGTTATAGCTGCTGAGAAACCTGATAGCTTTACTGTCTTCCGTTTTGCATCGAAATGGAAGAAAATTAGCCTTGGCCTTCTGGGTCATGTTTGGTATGCTAAAATTCGCAGCAAAAATTATATTGAGCCTGCTTGGTACGAAAATTGGGGAAATTAACACTGAAATTCAGTGCATCAGAACAACTCAAGCCCAAGTCCATCTTTAGAACAGGCACATAGAATTACATCTTCACAAAGTCTTCTCCATATACTTTCGCTACCCATCCATGTATTTCTGTCAACAGTCAAGACTTCAGCAACTGTGCATCAGCTCAGCTGCATCTTGTAGAGCAACTTGGATACCAGATGCAAATGTTTTACTTTATCAACTGTACGTCGATAGCTAAAGGGTAAAGTCATTTGGTGGTGATACCATTATTTAATGCGTCTTGTTGTGCCAGGAATTCAATACTACTGGATAAGGTTTCTCAATGCTTGTGGAATGTGGAATACGTAAATAAAAAATTAGTGAATATTCTTTTTTAGGTTAATTTTATTTTATTTTAAACAACAAGAAAAAACAATTTAACTTTTCCTAGTCCTATCATTTGTACTGCGTCATCACTTGTCTGATTAAACGGAGACTATCACTTACGGTAGAACAATTGTCTTTTCAATTTTCTCCATCACCTCAACCTTCCTCGATTGTTTTGCAGGCCAGCACATTTAAAACTGAAGAGTAAACTATTTGGTAGTATAAGTGATAGACAATATGAAAAGGGAACATTTATAAGTAAAATGACATGCAACTATTATTTGGAGATTCTGTGTTTTAGACAAAATTCATTCATTGGCATGTGACTTGTGTTGGATAAAATATTTTTGTATCTTCTGGTGTACCAAGTTTAAGAATCCATATAAAAATTAATTCCACAAAAAATGCACCAAATCTAATATGGTTAACATTTATTTATGCGACATGAATAACATTTGGGAGGGTGAATTTAATGCGTCTAAATTATTTTTGAACCTGTTAACCTATGCATGGATGCATAGGTTAACATGCTATTAATTACTATTGTGTTGCATAGAAAATATGGATGCAAAAATTCTTGTCTTGAGTAGTAGTAAAAAAAATAACTTTCATTATTGCCCTTCTATTAAAAATGAATCTCTCTTTCCTCTCTCGGTTTTTCCGACTCCCTTCGTGTTCTTCTTCTAATTAAATGGAAATCTGACGGCCAATAAGATGAAGGAATGAATAACTTATGTTGGTTTGATCAATTCAAAAGGAAATGAATAACTTTTCACGGATTGCCTAATTTAATCATCAACAAAACCAAATGAAAAGAAAGAAACAATGGAATCAATCGAAATCAACAATCTTCATTTATGTTATTATTTTGATGGAAATCAATCTCTGATTACCAGACATAACCGATCATAAAAAATGCCTAATGGATATCTGTAACTTTTTGTTTCAAATATCATAGATTAATGAAACCCAAAATAAAATTTTCATTGATTGTGGATATGAACTTTTTCTAGGTATCTGTTTTGACCAAAAATCCATTCCACAAGGAAGAAGTGTGACGCAAAAGATTAAACTTTAGTATCTCAAACTAATTTTATTTTTTTCTGGTGTTGCAGCCATTTTATTTCTATTTGGTTAAGAGACCATGGGAGAGAGGGAGAGAGAGACGCCGGTGGGAAGAAGATGAACGGACAACATTTTTTTTCTAAGACTTTAAAGGGTAATACTGGAATTACAGTGATATATATTAGGAAAATGTTTAAAAAATTGACTGGAGTTATTACCGAGATAAAAACTTCTAATCCCAACTTTATAAATGATCAATTAATGAGGTGTTATCCTTTGCATGGGGGCATAGAATAACAAAGGGCTTTCATTTTGGTTTGGTGCTTTTTTCGCTTATACTGCTTTGGTTTCATAAGAAACTCTGTTTCATGTAAAAATGAAAATTTTGTAATTTACTTAGAGCAAGGGCTATGGATAGAGTGCTTTTACTCTATCTCTTTCATTTTGAAAGAGAGACTTACTGAAAGTGGAGAAAACCAACCATGAAAAGCAAACAATAGGGTCAGCCGGCCATCGAGAGTATTGACGGCCTTTATGTCAAAAGAATCGGTTTAAAACCCAAGTTCCTCATCTTTGAAATAAGGGCCTCAATTTTAGAAGGAGAAGCCATGAGAAAGAAAAGAGGGTAAAAGGGGATAAAACAAGAATACTGCCGGCGCCGGAAGTTGCAGCAGTGAGAGGATTAAGAGCTTAAAAAGATAGTAGAAATAGGAAAAGACTTGTGATAAGCAAAGTAAAGTAAGGGGTACCAAAGAATTTCACTAAGGGAGCTCTGGATCAAAAGATTGATCTTAGGGTTTTCAGAAGAACAAAGAAGTCGGGAACATGCAGAACGTGTCACAGAAACGTCACTTCAAGCACGCAGTGGGGCACGTGTCACGAAGGATATACCGAAGTAAAAATTTCCTTCCCAAGCATCTTCGATACTAGGAAAGGAAAGATGCAAACTATAGGGGTGTAAAACTAGCAAGACACTCGTCAGCCTCTCGATAAACGAGCACCCAAAGGGAGGCTAAGCTCAAAGGATCAATTAATAACTCGTGACATGACACGAAGGAAGGAGGATACCGAAATCCTAAAGACGAACAAATAATCGGGTACCTTCGAAGGAGGAAGTACCCCGAGATATTGAAGAGTCCCGAAATAACAGTTAACTTCGAAGATAAGGTTCCGACGACAACCAGATTACCTCGAAGACCTTTTGAAGGCCACCAACCTACTCGACAAACTCTGACACCACCACGATTGTGTACTTTGTCTTATTAGTTGTAATCCACTCTCGACTCAGCCTATATAAGGTGAGCTCGAACTCCATGGCAAGGGGTGGACTTTTTGTGAGGTTTTAAGATGTGTGAGTGGGATTAGGTCAGTATCTCCCTAGGTCTTTACACAATTTTCATGTAGTATGTAGCCAGAAAAATACAAGTTTTAATGATACTTGGATCTTCATCTTGTTTATTGATATACGACTCTACCTCGATATTGTTTATATAAATCTCGGAATCACTTTCATTAAAAGTAGTGCACCTTAAATCTTCGTATGTATGTATGTATGTATGTATGTATTTTATGGCTGTTTGGTGTAAAGTCTCTATGCAGATTTTATACCCACACATTGCCTTTCAAACTTGGTGGTTTGGGAGTCTACTCGATGCAGGATACTATGCATTATTGTTGTTTAGCGTCGTGTTTGCAGACCCCTAGAACTTCAGTCTGTTATCTCGAGGCGCACTGGTATCAGCGTCCCTAGCTAACACCTTCAGCAAGCTGCTGCTTCATTCAACTCACTATGTAGTCCCGTGTAGGGGGCAAAACCCCTCGGAACATGTGTCTCGCATCCAAGGAGCCAAACCACTCCGAGATCAGCAGTGAAGTCTCGGGCCATCTTAAAGAAGGCGAAGCCACACACGAACGAAGTGAAGACGCGGAAGAAAAGGATTCAGACCAAGTCGAAGGACCGAAGCCCTGGAATCAACCTCGGAGCGCCAGCGAATAAACCGCCTTACTCGACAGGGACTGACACCACCACGATTGAGTTTTTTGTCTTTATTAGCTGTAAACCACCCAAGCTCGGCCTATATAAGGCGAGCTTGGAAAACGTTGTAGGGGTTGGATTCTTTTTGGGTTGAACCTAAGCGGCAAGAGAGAGATTAAGTCTGTATCTCCTCTGGTTCCTTAGGGTTATATTCATGTAATCACAACATCGAGATATATACAAATCTTCATACACTTAGCCTTTACTATTACATGTTTGGTCTTTAATTACTGTTTTGATTACCCTCGGTATTGTTCTTGAGGTCCTCGTACCCTTGAATCTCAACTAAACTACTGTATGTATGAGTAGATCTGATGGATATGGTATCACAAGTACCTATGCAGATTTTCTACTCGTACATCCCGTCTCTCTTATATGCATCGATAGCAGTGCCACCCATTCAATGAAAGCTCTGGCAACTGTTTATGATGCAGTAAAGAAGAACTTGAACTCCAGTTTTAAGTTGATTGAGCGCGATTCAGTGCTATGGCAGAATAACCAAAAGAAACACGCTCTAGACTTCCTATTGGCTATTCCTATTGTTGGTTTAAGCCAGCAAATTGGTGCAAGGCTGTTCAGTACGATACTATGTTGTAGACTTGAAATTCCTTTGTTTGAGTGGGACAGTAAGTGCCCTTTCTGCAAAAGAGAGATGGACGTGTTTGGTGACCATGCTGTATACTGTACGAATGAAGTGGGTTTAAAATATCGGCATGACTTGGTACATGACACTATCGCAGACATGTGCTATCGTGACGGCAAGGAAAGAGATGGACTTGGGCTTTCTTGCGGATAATGGTACTTCTCTGAGACCTACAATTGGGATAATGGTCGGGATGCTTGCTTGGATGTGACGATTGTTTCGCCCTTTGCTGGAGGTGGAGTCCGCACTTCTGAGTCAGGTCAAGCTATCAAGGATGCGGTTGCTCGTAAGAATGCTAAGTATTTGGAAAAGTGCACATCGCAGGGCTTCGGGTTTGGTGCTTTGGCCTTTACTACCCTTGGTGAGCTTGGAGACGAGACTATAGACTTTATCAAACGTCTACGCAACTACATGGCTAGCCATGATGCTAATGTGCGCGTAGGAGATTTTCTATTTCATAGGTTAAGTGTGGTCGTTTAAAAAGGGGTTGGTGCTCAGCTTGTTGTTCGGCTACTGACAAGTTTCTTGTCTGATGATAATCCTTTCGAATAATTGTAATGTTGAAATATAAGAAAAAAATTACATTAAGAAAAAAAAAAGATTTTGTATTACGAGATAAATTTTAGTTGAAATTATGATTTTGTGTTACAAAGCTACCATGAATCGCAAGATAAGTTTTCTCCCTATGGAAAAGGATTTCTCCCTACAGATATCGGATCAGACAGGAAACCTATTTATTATTGCTATTGCCGCATAGAATCATCATTTTTCTTGCCCCATTTTAAGTGATTCAATCTGCCATCAAATTTTTTTTTTAATTTTTATAATTGTATTCCATAGGAAAAATGAAATTATATTGTCTTATCAGGCAAACGAGCAACAAGTTGTGCCGCAAGCCTTTTGGATTGTTATTTTTCTTTATATTCAATTTGTGTTGCAACTTGCAAGCATAAATGTTAATCAACCGACCCCCCACCAAACTTTCACCATCTAACTAACACCTATAACAATCCTTGAAATAGGTAAAATGTGACATGACATGAATATGATTACTACTTTGTGATTGTATACTCTGTTCAAAAATGATTTATACTCTGTTCAAAAATGATTTATACCCCGCGGGTTGGATCCCGCGGGTTACACAAACACTAACAAAAAGGGATCCCTACTACACCGTAAAGCCCAACCCCTACTTTCTTGGGGTGGCGGGTTGGTGGGACCTGCTACTCTCTCTCACATCTGAAGTGGTTGTGTAACCCGCGGGGCATATATCAGTTCTGTACTCTGTTTGCGTAAAATCCTTAACTAAGCAAAACAATGTTTGTTAGGAAATCTCTATAAACTTAAAATTTAATCATTTTGTTTGGTAAAAAGAAAGTGACCCAAGAAAAGCCTTATTGGTAAGGGCGGGTTCCAAACCTACTAGGGCGGGTACCAAATGCTTCAATCTCGGCCGTTGGATCATGCATTTGGTCCCCCCTCTATCACTTTTGGTACCCGCAGGATGCTTTTGCTTCTAAAATGTATGGGGGGCATGGTATGGGGCCATAAAGTAAAAAACACATCTCCCATCTTTTCATTACAGGAAACTAAACGACACACGAATAGATCGGATCATAGTAATTACTGTAAATGCCATCATCACTTTTTAAATGACGAAACTACCCTTGTAATTTATACTATTTCACTCTCTTCCAATGTTTTCTATGTCTCCGCCATTACACCACCATCACTCTCTTACAGCCTCACAGAAGTTTCCAATTTCATTACATTCCCGATCTAAGATTAAGGTTCAAAACAATACCTTGATCTGGCATTTTCTATGAATCCAAATTAAAGGTTAGATTTTTTTTATAATATTAATCACTCTTTTCTTTCTTTCTGTCTACAGTGTTTGTTTACTCAAACTGAAGCTTCTTCACTGTTGTTTGGATCAATTTTCAGGGATTTCTACTAGTTTTAATGAAACCCTTTTCTTGGATTTGAGTGAATTTGATCCAAAAGTATGATCTCTTGAATTTGGGTTTTGTAATAAAGATTCAGTTTTTATTTGGGTGTTGAATGTAAATTTTCATGTTGTTTGATGTGGGTTGGTGATATAAGATGGTGAATACATTTAGTAGGAGTACATCTGGTCATTATACCAGAAAGGGTTTGAATTTTGGAAGCCCTAAGAGTCCTAGAGTTGGAGGACATCGAAAAACATGGGTATCTCGGTCATTTCATATACTAGTTGGATGTAGTTTGTTAATTACATTCGTATTAGCAATGGGGTGTGGTTATGTTTATGTGTTTCCAAGCTTAACCCAAGCTTTCCATGGGTATGGTTTGTCGAAAGACTCGAAACCAGTTGAGAGTAATGGAGGAGGTACATGTGATTTGTTTGAGGGGAATTGGGAGCCGTATAATGGTTACCCGTTGTATAATAGCTCGGAGTGTCCGTTTGCGGAACGTGGGTTTAATTGCTTGGCTAATGGGAGGAAGGATAATGATTATTTGAAATGGAGGTGGAAGCCTAAGAACTGTGATGTACCGGTGTTTGATGTACGTGTAGTTTTGGAGAGACTTCGTGGGAAACGGGTTGTTTTTGTTGGTGATTCGATGAGTAGAACACAATGGGAGTCTTTGATTTGTTTGCTTATGACTGGAGTAGAAGATAAGAAAAGCATTTATGAAGTGAATGGGAATAATATTACTAAGCAGATTCGGTTTTTGGGTGTGAGGTTCAGTTCTTTCAATTTTACAGTTGAGTTCTATCGGTCGGTTTTCTTGGTGCAGCATGGTTGGGTGCCTAGAATTGGTCCGAAGAGAGTTAGATCAACACTTAAGTTGGATAAATTGGATGATATTAGTAAAGAATGGAGTGATTCAGATGTTCTGATTTTTAACACAGGACAATGGTGGACAACTGGGAAGCTTTTTGACACGTAAGTTTTCTCTGCCATGGTAAATTATTTTACTTTCAGCCGTCTTATTACATTTTGTCAAATTTTCTGTCACACTTTGATTCGGTCACTTGTACTCAATGTGCAGTAGTTTTCATGTTTCATTCTTTAATCCCTCATTGACATCCATTAGTGACATAGTCTTCATCCCAGCTTAACTTGACACTCATACAGTAGCTGCAATCTTATGAAATCTTGGCTCATGAACTTTCAGACCCCAAAAGTAGTGTAAGGAAGCCACAGCTTCGGTTGAGGAGCCTGTTATGATGATGTCAATATACTAGTATATTTTATGTTAGATGCATATGCTTCTAAATGTTTTGGCAGTCTGCACGTGAACTAATAATACCGGAGTTAGAAGCTTACACCGACTTTGTTTTTTCTTATCAGCAGTTGTACTTTGAGGGTGTTCTTTATATTATCTAGTCTTCAATGCAAAAAGTTAGTTTGGTTTACAGTATGTGATTACTGATATTACATTTTGTCAGATGGCAACACTTGTGATGAACTTGATTGGTTGTATGAGTAATTTGTCTAACTCCAAGAGTCCAATCATGTAGTTTTCCTCATTAATTAAGAGTTAGATGTGGCCGTTGCTCCTCGAAGTTAGTCTTTAAATAGTGTCTTTGCTCCACTGATAATAATCAAGCTTCCAAGTAGCTTGTATTCTTTTCGTTCACTTGGCTTCTGACTGTTCTATTCCCAAATAACTAAGAAAAGAAATATCCAAGTCTGCTGAAGAAGTTATATCTCAGGTACATTGTCTGTGCCCGAGATAATAATCAGCTATCCTTCGGTCATTGACTGTTCCATCAGATGTTTCATGCTGGTAAACATCTGATGGATCACTGATGACAGAAGGATAGCTTAATATAAGACTCAGGAACAGACAATGTACCTGAGATATAATAGATAGGATATTTGGCAACACCTGGAAAAGGCAAGACCATGAACAAGATAGTGGCAGGACATGTTAGGTCTCTACTTGCTGACCAGGAAAACCTTGCAAGAAAAATTAATTTACTGCAGATACTAGCTTGCTGACATAACAATTTATAAAGTGTGATTTACATCGCCCTTTTTGGAAACTCTGAAGAATTCGATACTTTTCCAACGAGTGTAGGCTAATATTCACGGAAGTTAACTTTGTGTGAAATGTGTTTGGACCCACTTTACTATTTCTAAGATGTAACATACAAAACAAGCCTCCATTACGATTTGTTTGTGCACTAGATATCGATTGTCAAAACTGAATATTAACTCCTTATCTAACTCTATATATAGGGAAATGTGGATTTGTTCCCCTGGATCTGTTTCTTTCATTATCTGTCATGCTCGTTTCATTTAGCTTGTTCTTGTTGAAAATCTTTTTGTGTTTCAGTAGATATACCTTTAGAAGCCATCTCTGAAATGCTTTTCCATACAGGGGCTGCTATTTTCAGGTTGGAAAAGCACTGAAGCTTGGGATGTCTATCACTGCTGCCTACAAAACAGCATTAGACACTTGGGCCTCATGGGTTGAGACAACGGTCAACACAAATAGAACAAAGATCTTCTTTCGGAGTTTTGAACCTTCACATTGGTCTCACTGGAGGTACATTGTTCATGGTTTATCTCTTTAGTTCCTGTCGAAAGATCCTATATCTACATGCAGCGATACAAATGTATTTAGCTGTCAGTTATTATCCTGTCTAACATGGTTCAGTGGCATTAAGATTCTCATTTTTGTAGCCAGATGAGATATTTGATTCATAAGTTTCAGATTGTTACGTAGATCCTCTTCCTAATGGTTAATTTTTAATATATGAAGAAAGTCTTCTATGTGAAAAACATGATTTTTGCCTTCATTGAACATAAATTGATCATCGACACGAGAGCCTTCTACTTGTTGAGAATTTCTGTTATGTTTGTTTCCCATTATATTTATGTTTCCCATTATATTTTATTTTAGATAAAGACTAACAGTGGAAAATCTTTTCTATTTCTGCAGCGATCAATCACGAAGGTCCTGCAACGTGACACAATTCCCTATGTCAGAAACTGAAGGGAGAGATCAGAGCCCGTTTTCAGACATCATATCAGAAGTGGTTAAGAACATGACGGTTCCTGTTACAGTTCTTCAAGTTACTTCTATGGGGGCTTTTCGGAGCGACGCCCATGTTGGACCCTATAGTGACATGCCAGCTGTGGCTGACTGTAGTCACTGGTGTCTTCCTGGAGTACCTGATGTGTGGAATGAGTTTATGGTGTCATTTCTTCTTGCTGAATACAAACTCGATCTCTAACCAATACAGCCTGGTAACTTAAAGTTCACCTTTTCCCCTCCCCTGCGTTTTCCTTTTTTCTTGCAATATAGGGGTCAGAAGAACTAAAACCAGCCAATCATTTTTTTTGTTAGTGTAGTCTCCATTCTTATGTACATATTCATACATCAGGTGAAAATTGTTTTTAGTGAAAAAATCGTCACTATAGAGATAAAATTTAATTTGTTGTCCCTTTTCTAGTCTACAAGGTCCATTATCTACAGTATTCCAAGAAAATTTCATTGGAAATCTACAGTATACTCTGTCAATAAGGAAACAGGTTTTACTCTTCTCAAATGCATATAGGCGTGAGCCAGTTGTAGGTTTTGAACCTAACGGCTATATTCAGTTTGCTTGTTACTGTTATACCCTGTTAGTCATTAGTATCGGGTTAACTAGACGGGTATGATTTTGGAACTGACAAAAATGTAGAAAATGCAAGAGAGCAAAAAGGTAATATGCTTAATGATTTTACTTAGAACTGCAGTATAATGTAGCATTAGACCTGCAGTATAGCATAATAGTGTCCAGACAGATTCGACATACTTGTGATCGCTCTGGCTGCTGTTCTCCGGGTCTCAAAAGTAGCTAGAGTTCATTCAGAGGGGACCCATTCTGTCTTGTTTACAATAATCATAGGCGAAGAAATCAGCATAAGTTTCATGGTTTGTAATTGAAAGTGGCATTTTCGTCTTGTTTCCACATCTTGATCGTCTTATCAGCTCCACATGTGACCAGTCTTGAACCAGTTATGTCATAGGAGAGTGCATATATTCCAGATTCACAATCCAGTGAACCAGGCTGTGCAATTGATTGAGATTGCTGAAAGTTATGGCCACTGTTCCAGTCCCAGAACCACAAGCTTCCATTGTCACCTCCAGTAGCCATTACGCCGTCCTCATTAACCGCCATTGTGTTTATAATTGCATTCTGTTGGGAGAGCATGTTATGCTGAAATTCTCCTCTTGGAAGGTCAAATTTTATTATGCTGTCACCAGATGCTGATGCAAAATTGTGCTGCGTCGGATGAACTGCCATCGCTCTCACAGATTTCTTGTGTTGGGTCAGTGTTGCCATGCTATTCCCAGACCGAAGGTCCCAGAACTTAATTGTGGTGTCATGAGAACCAGTCACAACCTGAGGATCTGTGGATCGAGCAAAAACCGAACAAACAGTACTGGCATGTCCAGAAAGAGGAAAGACCTGCTCCTTGCTACGAATATCCCACACCCGGCAAACGGAGTCACGTCCTCCAGTAAGTAAAACATCAATGGTGGGATGCAGAGCTAAGCAGTAAACACCACTGAGATGCCCATGGTATGATCGAATAACCTTGTTCTGCTCGAGATCCCAACATTTAACTTGTTTGTCATCACCAGCAGAGAACATGTAGGGCTGCCTTGAGCTCACAGCAAGGGCCCTGACTTGATCGGTATGTCCTGTTAACGTAAGCTTTAGCCTTCCAGTTCCTACATCCCATATCTTTATAGTACGATCTGCAGAACCTGTACAAAACCAGGAATTACTAGGGTCAAAAGCAATAGATCTTACCCACCCCAGATGGCTACTTATGACCCTGTAATTCATCCATGGAGCATGCGGAGAAAGGGTTTTTCTTTCCATGACGGCAGAAGAAAGGGGTCTTCTTTCCAAGGATTTAAAGAGACTGCGAAGATAGAATAGGGTAATTCAAGAGTTTATACGAGGTTAGGCGGTCAGGTATATATATAGAGTTTGGTTTTGGGAGGACTTGTGCCCAAAAACGATTCTAGTAGGAAATAGAATCATAGAAAGGAAACTAGGCCAGGCTGATTTTGCGTTCAGAATCAGGCAAGGGTCTGAGTTTTGAAGACTGGCTGTTTTAGGGGCCGGTAGAATTGTTAGAGAAGCCGGATAATAAGACAAAATAGGGTTGTCCAATAGCTTTTTCTCAAAACCCCTTATCGAACTTTTTTTTTTAATTCCAAACTACCCCTTGAAGATCCAACCGAAATTAGGTAGATGCCAACCGAAATTAGGTAGATGCCAACCGAAATTAGGTAGATGCCAACCGAAAAAAGCAGATGTTTCACATTAACATTAATTTCGGCTACAATGTTTTAGGTAGATGCCAACCGAAAATTTTCAAATTTGAATTTTTAGTGTTTTCGTCTGGAATTATTTGTGTTAGCTCTATTTTCGGCTAGTATGTTTTCGTCTGGATTTATCTGTTTTAAGCCTAATTTCGGCTATTTTCGCCTGGACACAATGTTTTTCGTCTGGATTACTTTGAACATTCCAGACGAAAACTTGTAGTTTCAATTTTCGTCTGAATTGTTAAAATTTCACATTATTTTCGGCTACATTCATTGTGACACAATCTAGAAAACTCGTTTTCGTCTGCAAATTACGCATGCAAAACTGTAAACAACCAGACAAAAAATCTGGAAATCAAGCAAGTTTCGGTTGGATTTTTAGGGATAAATCCAACCGAAAAACACAATGAACCCTATTTCTCTAACATTCAATCAATCAACAACCAAAAACTCAATCAAAGACAAAATTAAACAA
>JAJJMA010273450.1:0-15390 GCA_023529015.1 Papaver nudicaule | reverse complement strand
AATGATAACAAAGGCAAAAAGAAAATGCACTTAGTCCGATGGCCTACTTTGTGCAGGAAGAAAAAGTATGGAGGTTTGGGAATCAAATGTATAAGGACTATGAACAGAGCATTATTAAGCAAATGGTTATGGCGTTTTGCAACAGAAAAGACTGCATTGTGGAGGGAGATAATCGTGGAAAAGTATGGAGTTGCGACAAATAACTGGAGCTCAAATCAACCTAAGACTACGTTTGGAAAGTCTGTTTGGAGGGGAATCATGAAGCATCATTCTTTATTTAAGAAGCATATAAAATTCAGCATAGGAAATGGCAGGGAGGTCAAGTTTTGGACTGATAATTGGTTGTTTGAAGTCCCATTGCAGTCGAAGTATCATAATCTTTATAATAAATCAAGAAGCAAAGAAAAAAATGTGGCTGAAGTCTATGATGAGGTAAGCTTGAGCTGGAACTTAGCCATTCCAAGAAGACTGAATGCTAGAGCAAGAACTGAGCTACACGATTTGCTTCACCAACTGCAGCCTGTAACTCTTGATAACAGTAAAGAAGATGAAATCAAATGGGCAATTTCTAAGAAGAGTGAATTTTCTGTCAAGTCCACTTACGAGGAGCTGACAAAACCTACACCTGGTGAAAACTTCAGTCCTTTGTTTCAGTTCATCTGGAAACAAAAAGTTCCACCAAAAATTGGTTTTTTTCTGTGGTCGATATTGCATAGAAGTCTGCAGACTCGAGATATGTTAAGGAGGAGAAGGATTCAGGCTCCAGCAAACTGTCTTTTCTGCGATGCAGATGAAACCCCAAGCCATCTATTTCTGCACTGTTCATTTGCATCCAAGGTATGGGAATATTTTCTTAAGAAGCTAGACTGGAATTTCATTATGCCTGGTGACTTTGAATCTATGTTAAACTCATGGAGTCTGGATCAACCGGATAAACAACAGCAGATAATCTGGAATATGGTTGCAATGGTAATATGTTGGTGTATTTGGCTCGAGAGGAACGCAAGAGTGCATGGAGGCAAGCACAACAGTGAAGTTGTAGTTCAGAACAAAGCAAAGTATGTCTTATATACTTGGTGTCTAGTGTTTAAGGACTTTGAATCTCCTACTTACCAGCAGGTCTTAGTTAATTGGCCAAGCATTTACTTTGATCCAATGTAAACATAACTGGTAGTCTGTTATCAGTTATCTTCTTCCTGTCTTTCTTTTTTTTCTTGCCTTGTACAGTTTTGGCTAGGGTGGTATTTTTTATACCCTCTCTTTTTGATCAATAAACCATCTTTACCGATCAAAAAAAAAAAAATACTAGAAGTAAAGTATCAACAGATTATAGAAAAGTTTGCTGATTCAGGGGCTTCGAAAAAAACTAAAGCCCCTGGATCACAGTTTCCCCGAAGTAATTTGGCTCTCCCCCTATGTATTTTTTTTAATACCAAAACTACCCTTTTATGTTTTGATAATCAGTGATTAACCAAATTGATAATCAATGATTAACCAAAAGTATGATTAACAAACTTTAAAAAAAAACTTAATCAAAAACTGAAAATCAGTGAAAAACTGAAGAAGAAGAAGAAGAAGAAGAAGAAGAGAGAAAAAAAAAACCTAACTTTTTTTCTAAAAAACCCAAACTTGATTCACTCAACCAAAATGAGTGAATCAAGCGTCGAAATGGAGCTAGAAGTATCTCCTTCCATTGAGGCTAACTTCATTGAAAAACTAGGTCGCATTCACTCCATGAAAATCAAAATTCGTGAACCAGAAGTACTTACGGCTGACATATGAAGAACAGCTAGCCGTAAGTTAGCCTGCCATTAAAGCTTCAGATGCAAGACGTAAGTACATATTAGTGGCCGTAACTTACTTACGGCTAATACCGATACTTGGATTATCAGCCGTAAGTTCCTTTATACCAAAATTTTTGTGTCGCAAGGTTACCAGCCGTAAGTAGAAGTTAACAGCCGTAAGTTTATTTACGGCTGAACTTGTATTTGGCTTAGTAGCCGTAACTTTACTTACGTCTGAAATGTGTAGCCGTAACTTGACTTACGGCTGGTACCAGGGTATTTTCAGTAGCCGTAACTACTCCTGTAACTGTAAAACAATGCTAATTTTTAACATACATAGATGCCTTACACCTATCAAACCCAAGTCATAACATAAGTAAACACCCAAGTTTTCCCAATATAACAAAACCACACATTCATCCATAAACAAAAGCATACCTAATATCCAAACAAGCTAAAATTAATTCCAGATTCATAACATAAGTTTTTCACTCATAATGGGCATAAGTTTTTCACTTATGAGCTTTTTTTTTGCCTTTTCCAGCAACGCCTTTTGCTCCAGCTCTACCCCCACGAGTGCGAGGACCATCACCAGGAGCACGACTACCTCTTGGTTCACCAATGTAAGGACCACCACCTCGAGTTCGACGTTCTTCAATAACCTCCTCTTCATCAATATATTCTTCTTCATCCGATACTGGAGGAGGCTGCCGAGAAGATGAAGATTCACGCGGCCTCTTGGTACCTCTCCCGAAGCATTCAAAAAGCGCATCTCCTTGGGGTCCAAGGTCATGAATTCCTTGGATTTGGTTCTTGAGAACTTCCTGTTTACTTACACTCAAAGATTTGCCACTGGAGATGTGGGCGCACATGCTCTTTACCAACATTTGCACTCGTTTTTGCTGCAAATAACATAAGTAGGATTAGTTTAAGACCAGGGAATCATAACTATGATGAATTTATAGTGTGCTTACCCCAATTTTGGCCATTTTACCCAACAACTCCAACGATTTCTTCCCCTTCCCTTCAACGGCCTTCTTGAGTTTGGCTTTCTCTTGTTCGATGATGCGGATTGCTTCCGGATAAAGGTTGATCACATAAGGATGACCCCACTTGTAGAACCATGGCAAATAATCTGGTTCAGCATCTTTTGTGCCCAATGCAGGAATCAGCTCGCCCATTGGGATGTGGTATTGTGGTTGGTGACGATTGTTCCATACGTCCGTTGATGGAGTTGGAGAATAGACCGTCTTGATGTAGCTGTTATCAATTTTAGTACCATCCTCTATTGGTTGCAATTTGAAGTTCTCATGACGAACAACAGTCTGAACAAAACCAATTTGACGGAGACATCGCCTAGGATTAGTCATGACAAACCCATGAGGATGATAGATAGGCCCATTATAGTCAGCAAGTGGTGAAATCTCACGCTTGTCATCCCCCGTTTCCGGGTCTATACGCATGTATGGATCAAACACCACTTGGGATGCATCTAAGTTGTCTAATTGTTCCCTCAACCACTATATCTTCTGATGCTTCTTTCTTAGTTGGTTTTGTTCGAAAGGATACTTCATACCTGTTGGGCGATCGTCATTAGGATCATCATCCTCATCATCCTCATCATCCTCATCATCCCCATCAACCTCAGGTACCTTGTCCTGCTTCCAGTGTCGGTTCAATCTTGGGCGTATCTCAAGTGTTGGAAAATGGTCATAAAACCATGACTGAAATTGAAAACATAACGTTGGGTTACAAATCAAATGAAGATGAACATAACATATTACGATAAAATGAAGATGGAAAATCAAAAATTACCTGTAAAATACCAATATTTCCAGCAATGTTGCTAGCACCCGCCCTCGAGGCCTTTCTAAGACCGTCTAAAAGGAAGGCAAGGGTTGCCGAACCCCACGAATAGTCGTGGGTGCCCTCAATGGTCCTCAACAACTGAAGGTAGCCAATATTCACCCGGTTTCCACTCTGGTCGGGGAAGAAAATGGTACCAAGTTGGTGCAACAAGAAAGCTGTGGCCACCTGCTTAGCCCTCTCATCAGAAAGTTCCTTCTTGAGTGTACCCCCAAACTCAGGCCTCAACCTATCAAGCTTTACCTTTCGAACCAACTGTTTGTTTGCGGTTTTTCTTAGGTTTTCCTCAGTCTGGGATGAAGCAATCCAGAATTCCTCATCACATTTAGCTTGGTTCCACCCAAGAGTGGCGAAACATAGGTCATACAGTTTTGGCCAAGCCATCCTTTCAGTATACCCTTCGCGAACCGCTTTGCCTTCATTTTGGAGGCCGGCAATGGACCACATATCGTCCAAGATGAGACTCATCTCGCCGAATCCAAAATGAAAGGTGTCGGTTTCAGGACAGTATCTCTCTCTCAAAGCGGCACTGACAATACTGTCATGGACAACCTGAGAATTCTGAATGCCAGGCCACAATGCTGAAGCCTGAACCAGAGCCTTAACCTTTGGTGATTCTTCATCAATGGACCAAACCCCGGCCTTTTGGTGCTTCAAAAGCTGAACCGCATCTTTATGATCCTAAAATACAAAACGTTTAAATTTTAGATTTTGAAAGTAAGATTATAGTAAAGTGGGAAAAGTATTGATTCATACCACTTGCTTACAAACTTGTGCGGCCCACGAATGCTCGTAACCAATTAACACACTTGGATCCTCCGCCTCACCCCAAAGTCTGCCATCTTCCTTTGGTGGTAAAAACCCGTCCTTTGGAATTTTTTGGTGTCTAGGTCCAGCTTTCTTTCTCTCCTTCCTTTCGTTTGGTGGCTGTTGAGACGAGCTAGCTTGTGGTACATGTTGAGACGAGCTTGCCTGTTCTTGATGTTGAGACGAGCTAGCTTGTGCTACATGTTGAGACGAGCTTGCCTGTTCTTGATGTTGAGACGAGCTTGCTTGTGCTGGATGTTCAGGCGAGCTTGCTTGTGTCAATAACAAATTTGGTGGTGGTTCCTCAGAAACTACAGCATCATCAATTGGAGCAACATCCTCCAAATTTTGTTCATCGCTCCCACTTCCTCCCTCACCTACCCCTACCCTTGCACCTCTGTTGCCGGCGTGCAAATTAACACCCCCACGAGCTGGGGGGGAAGCAACAGGGGTCAGGTCATTAGCTCCCTTTTTTTTCCGCCTGTGGTAAACATTTGGTGAACAACGACTGTTTGAAACAACATAACCAAGGAAATAAATTACTACTTACGGCTACATAAGGGTTGAAGAAGCAAAACGTAACTAACCTACGGCTACAAATGCCGTTATCGAAAGTCGACGTAAGTAACTTACGGCTGAAAGTTATAAGAAATTAGTAGCCGTAACTAGTTGACATTTGGTATCCAAAAGTTACAGGAGCACTTACGGCTGGTAAGGCAAAAATTTTGAAGACGTAACTATACTTACGGCTGCTAATTACCACTTACGGCTACTAACTCTGCGATACAAATTTGGTTTCACTAAAGGAACTTACGGCTACAAACGTGAAAACCTAAGTAGCCGTAACTAGTTCTGTAACCGCAAATTTGCCCTAGTTTCAGTTTTAAAAATAAATCTAAGAAATAAAAACTGAAATTGGAGAGATGGGTATTCAATTCTTACCTCTGGGAGACCATTTCGAGGTTGGATTGAAATTGTGGAGGCGGTTGGAGTGGATTTGGTAATAGTTCCGGTGGGTTTTCGGAGAAAACCGCTCTCGGACGAGTGGGTTGTTCTTCCCCCTCCTTTGATTTTGGTTTCTTCGTCATGTTTTTATAGAATTTAATCGCCGATGAAAGTATTCGTAATCGCCAATTAAGCGAGGCGAGGAAATAGAAGAGAAGAAGAGAAAGAGAGAAAAAGAGGCGTAGAAGAAGAAGAAAGAAGAAGAAAAAAAAAAAGAAGCCCCTTTGGCTTTTTATTAAAGGTTTTATTGCACACGCGTGTGTTCCGCACATGTGGCCAATTGGGGTGCAAAAAGAGAGCATGGGTTGTTTCTGCGGGTGTAAATAGTAAATACAACATAACTACTAATTTCAAAATATAGATGATACAACTACTAATATTCAACCATTAAAACACATAATTGGTTCACCCATAGATGTTTAGGTTTACACATAACATAAAAGAAGAACCGTACTCAACACATAATGAAAATCAACTAACATTTCCAGTTCCAAACCATGTTCGGCTGCGGATTAGTTCAAAGCTCGGTCCGCCATTCGCCTCGACAAGTGGACGAAGACGTTCTACAGCAACACAAATTCTATTGCGACAAGGAACGTCGTCCACCTCACCAACTCTCTTGCGTCGAAGATTACGGATTGGTCGCTCATTAAGGTCACAAGTGCAAGGGATATAGCTGGGGCCATGATCAGGGTCATCACCCAATAGTGGTAGAATATTACGAATTGGTGATCTTATGGCAGGAAGATACTCCCTTTCTGCACCTTCTTGTGGAAGTTCCTCAATAACTTGGCTAGTTTCATTTGGTTCAATCACAACACTGGATTCAGGAATCTGTACTTGCATTATTACAGTTGGTGCAGCCACGGCACTTGAGTCTGGTTCTCTGAAGCGCAAAATATGGCAGAGAAATGTGAGAAAGTTGGTTGTCAGTGTAACTTACGGCTACTAATCCAAATAGATATGCAGCCGTAACTAAACTTACGGCTGATAATCCAAAAAGATTTGCAGCCGTAACTAACTTACGGCTTATAAGTTTGCAGTTACGGCTTGTAACTTTGCGACCCAAAATTTTTTATTTACAGAAACTTACGGCTAGTAACTAATGTATCGGTATTAGCCGTAAGTAAGTTACGGCTAGTAAACTGAACTTACGGCTTGGATCTGGAGCTTTAATGGCTTACCTAACAAACTACTTACGGCTAGCTGTTCTTCAGATGCGAGACGTAAGTAAGACTTACGGCTCTAATAGCCAGCCGTAAGTAGTTCTGAAACTCGTTTTTGGATTTTCATGGAGTGAATCTTACCTAGTTTTAGCACCAAAATCAATAACAAGAGAGTGGGTTTGGATGCTTACCTTTGCTGCTCCATTGTTGCATCAGTTTTGGTTCCATCCATGATCAAAAACTCGAAAATGAGAAATGTGGAGAGGAAATGGGGAAGAAAAGAGAGGTAAGAGAGGAGAAGAGAGGGGAGAAATTTTGATGTTTTGTTTGTTAGGTTTTGATTTTTTTTGTGTGGGATATAAGTATTTATGTTTGTAATTAGGGTGGGTAAATTTGGGTAAAAATTAGTATAAATTAGTATAAGGTTAACTTAGTCATTTCACGTTTTTTTTACACCCCCTTATAATTCGTGGGGACATTTGAAGTAAATAGTGCAGGGGCTTCAAAAAAGTTTCAAAAACTGAAGCCCCTAAATCAGCTTTCATAGAAAATCCAACAAGTGGTGGCTGTTCAGACAATTACGACGGTTTAGGCATACTAGACCGTGATTCTTGTGTCCCTCCCTCTTCCTCCTCCCACTGATGTTAATGGAGGTGGAGCAAGTCTTAATATTTTCTGTCTTGTTATTAGAGGAAAGTATGGATCTAAATATTGCATTTTATAGGTATAAGAACCTGCCCCAGGGGCCAGAGTTCCTGATTCCAGGTGCCGAATTCGTCGGATTCAGCCTCATGAGCCCAAGAGAGCTTTGGCTATTCAGGGTGCTTGTATTTGGATAATGAATTACCCTGATACAGTCTCGAGAACCCTGCAGAACTGTGCATGTTAATGCCCCCAATGTTTTGAATATTTATCTGAAGGAAAAGAGTTCCCATTATGCTGGTTGCTCATCCCCATGGCACTACTTGAGTTGACGCAAAGCCTGAACTAGTTTCAGACGACTGGCGAGAATAATGTCCTTTTGTTTTGGGACCCCAATCTTCATCCCATGTTGGCCTGCAATTTGCCGTAGAAGAAACAGACTCGTTTTCACAGATGGTTGAGAGGGAGTCACATTCAGTACAGGTGCTACCCTAATTTAGTCTTTGGTTCGGTGAAGAAAAGAAAACACCAGAAGATTTACATCTGACCAACCAAATGACTTGCTTTCACTGACTGTTGACAAAAGTAGATTAATGAACCTCTTCACTCTGCTGAAACCACTGTTGCTGTAGGGACTCGTGATTCACCATACAATTCTGCTAATCTAGATGCTGCTCCAAGAATGCTTACACGCGAGGATCTAGAATAGTCCATTCTGCCAGAAATTAGTGAGAACAGTTTGCAACCAGAACATCCTATACAAGAGTGGGGCACTAGCGCCCGAGGTCAACAATCTTGCATCCCAACACATTCTCACTAGTTGCAGAAGGCACAAGCATCAACGGTTCAGTGTCATTCTCCATTCTGGATTTACTATCCTCGGAAAATCTTCACGTTTATGAGGGAGAATCTATTAGTACTTTGAACAGTTTGAGTCAAGGTGGCTCTGGAGTTCACTTTAAATGCTGCTTTTAAGACGAAAGGTCCATCGTATTAGGTCCTGGTGGTCCGCCACCTATTCTTCGTAGTCCTTACAATCAGCAGGCCCTGAGATTTCGTATGAGAATATCAGGGGCCAGCAGTTTTCTCAGCCATGTCCTCACTTTCAGATAAATCAAGGGAGGTCTCCAGTGCAGCTTCTAGATTCACATCATGCTCGTATGAATCCGCAATTGAAATTTATAGGTCCAGAGAGTATAATCCAGCACCAGCAACTGCATCATCAATTTCCTAGGAATGTTTTTCATCACCCTTCTCACCAACAAGCTCCTGTTAGGCCAACAAGGTTTTGTCAACCTTCCCAAATCATCTGTTACAGCAACTGCATCCAGGCCATTTTCCACCACCTCACCTACCACAAGGGCATCAGTGAGGTCCATCTCTTCCACCTCATCCGAATGAATAACATGGCTCCCGAGGTGGAACCATTACAGGGATTTCAATTTCATCGCCAACAAGGCCATGTCTGACATGGTATTCCGGTGCCAGCTACTGGTGTTGGTGGAATCAATCATCCGGAAGCATTGGGGAAGGTGATAGAAATGAAGCTGAGAGCAAAGGCCAAACAGACTTATCCTTCAGATGGTCCAGGGCTTTATGGTGAGGTTGACATGCAAATGATGTACATATAGGTGTCTGGTGGGTGGTGAGTGTTGGGCCATATTCGTCAAGTTTGGTTTCTGTGCCTTAAGGGGGGGAATTTATCATCACAATTTGTTTCATTTCGAGGGATTGTCTTCGGTTGACTGGTGTATAATATTTCAGTTTCATTGAGCATCTTGTTTGAGACCTAAAGTCATACCTTATAAGCATCACCAAACTTCGAAGTGAAACTAGAGGTGATAACATAACGCATCGCAGACCATATCTCAAGCATCTCCTGACATAACGCATCGCAGACCATAAGCCTCTTAGAGCAGAAATAGAAATCCTCATCTCCAAACAATATGTAAGCCTGAAGTAACTAACAAAAAACAGAGAAATGGTCGCAGTTAAAAATACAAAGAGAAATACGAGTACAGTGGAGGAACCAAGAAATTGTATTAGAAATAAAGCAGCTTATATTTTACATTAATAGCTACTAGTTCGAATTGTGCATCTATAGACAGTCTTTGTATAGAGCCCCAGATGTTTTGGCCAAAACCATTAGCACTAAAAAAAGGTACAGACTATAAAGGATGCATGAATTTTCCTTTGAATCTTAACTGTATTGCTAGAGGATAAAGCTTTTGTAACAATATGACTGTATTTGATGTGGATAACAAATTTCAAGATAGGTGTATGCTTATGGCGGTGCATGATGGGGAAGATGTTGCACGAGAAACTCCATATAATCCGACATATCGGTTACTAACAGCCAGTTTCCAGCCAGACCATATAGCCCTATCTATATATATCAAAAGGAGTCATAAAGTCTTACCAGTTCATGGCTCAAGTGCACATCCAGCAAAACATGTGCCGTTAACAAAACGGATCCAAGCCAATGAGGTCTTGCACTTCTCTTCTCAAGACGGTTTTAGTCAAACTACTTCTCAGACAAATCCAATGGTCCATACCATCCAGAGAGGGTGAGAAGCCTTTCAGATCCCTGGGATGTCCTGTAGTTGTTTGATCCTTGTCAATAAACCAATGTCTGGCAAAGAGAGAATGGAGCCAGAGGAAGAGAAAACAGCTGAATTCATCTTACGTGACATCTAGAAAAGAAAAACAAAAAAGAGAATTATACGATAACAACAAGCCAGAAAATAAAGAGTTCCTACTATAGAAAAAAGACCTTAATCATATCACCACAAACACACAGGATTTAAAGGATAGAAGCAATTCACCTGCCATAACAGAAATATCTATTAAAAAAGAAGTAATTTTGGAAACCAAAAGCAGTATGGAAAATAGGACCTGTTCAAATAATCCCTGCTAGAGTGACTATTGACATATCTATTGCAACCCAAGATACAGGAATACCCTTCAAGGCCAGGATTCGCTTTGCAGAAAAATATTCTGCATCCAAAATTATTTTCGAACGTTCTGAAAACTAACATATTTTACATATAGAAGTAAACTTGGGTCAAGGGCGGGAAAAACAAAAGGTTGTGGGGAAGAATGGGTATCTAATTGATCAATAGATGGAAACTGCAACAACAGGAGCAGAAAGTGCCTCTGAAACCCTATGTCATATACTGGGGCGGAAATTTCTTCTCGACTATTCCAGTCTACAGTTCCAATAGAGGATAACTGGGTGCATGGAATTCAGGTCATCACATTACATTTCAACATAAAATCAGGATGAGCAGTGAGTCGAGAAAAAGGAGCTTGGTTTATGTTGAAAAGTAGTAAACACCTTGAACACAAAAAAAAAACATCACTCAAGATGGAACTAAAGCCAGGATGGCATCCTATCCCCTGTTGCCTAATCACCTTTGAAAGCAGACGATGGAACTAAAGCCAGGATTGCCTAATCACCATTGAAAGCAGACTTGTACAAGATGTATTAGACACATCTTCAGATAATGGTTAAAATTAATGAAATGAATTCATAATACTCAATTAGTACAGACTTCAACTCTTGAATGATCACAGAAAGAAATTTCTTATCAGCAATGTCAAAGCTATACACGGAGAGCAGAGCATCGAGTAAGAGAAACCCCATCTGAATGGGATATATTCTTCACTAATACTCATTCCAAAACCCCAAACCTTCACCAGCACAATTTAGTTTCATTTACGACTAGTATTTTACCCGTGCCATTATGGCACGGACATGGTCAGTCCTACATCATTGTTGGTTATACATTGAACACCAGCTAGACCAGCTAGTCCTAGTGGAGGTGTTTACAACTCCCACAGGTAATCTACATTATCTGTTGAAACTCATGCTTACGTGATTAACATTTCATATTTCCATTGGACTTGAGTAAAGGTGGCTGATAGCATCTGCCATACAGACATCAAATAACAAATACTTGATGCAATAGATTACATCTCTTACATTTCTTAAAGTCCAGGAACATCAAGACTAAAGTAGAGCTTGGTAGCATTCTTAGGCCATGACGTGTACTTCCCTGCAAAAGTGAGAAATGTTATAGCTTAATGTCAGTACCAAGTTTTCCTTGACATAAGTAAATAGGAGGCAGAGTGAAAAGCGGCAAGCGAAAGACTGAACCTGGCAAGCGAAATGATGGAACTTTGATGGATCAAGGGTTGAAACTTCCAAATAATGGGGATGACACCGAGAAAGCCGTATGATCGTATCGCAGCACATGAAGTCAACCAAGATTAATTCACAAATTGTCGCACATTGTAATTCTCAGCAGCACAGGCGTACATATCAGGGTGAAAATGGAAAACCATCGAACCATATCATCTGACATTGAAGAGCATTAGTTACTAAATCTTTCTCAACCCAATAAAGATAATAATTTATTCTGAACATGAAAAATAAACTAACATGGAATTTATATATCTACATCACTCGTCAAATTTAAAATTCTCCATTAGACATTTCTATTCATATACTCAGAGGGTCGCCGTTAGAGTGCGCTATAGTTGAGTTAAAGCCATTTCGACAACAGACTATGAAATACTCAAATACGAATGTCGTGTAACCTGAACTCCTCAACCCAGTGTAAATTCCCGAGTTCTATAAGGCATTTAAACAAACATTTAGAATTCAGTAAATAGCATCGAATTATAAGAACAAACTTAATGTATAGTTCCAGATTTTGAATGGAATGCAAGAAAGAGAAGTCAAAGATTAGGCCATAATCATTATCCATGCTTAACAACCTTAATACTCAAATCTTTCTAGCCTGTGTACTTGAGTTTCCTCATGTGCGTTTTTAAAATCGGCAGCAGCAGGGGTCATACTCTGAAACAATTCCCATTTGTCTGCAAAATAACAACTCATTCGGGAAGGCACAAAAATGCTCTTGGAGTAGCAACCAATTTAGCCAAAACTGCAATTCAATGTTGCTGAATCAACAGAGATTAATGAATTGTATAAAGTGTTACCTGGCAAACCCAAGAAGAGAGAGCTGCTTGAAATGTAAATGATGAACAGCCGTGGATGTTTGATCACCACCACCTCCATTATTAAGAAGAAACACATGCAAATTCTTCTGCTGCTGCTCCCATCTCTAATTAGTTTGAGTTCACACCTGAGAGTAACCTATAATTACAATTTAAGAACTATTCATCTACATGAACCACAGCAGTACGCAACAATTGGGTGATTCAACTTCAATTGTGTGTTTTCAGAGATGAAATGAAACAACTCTTAAGTTAGTAAAGGACTTCGCAAATTGAGAGAATACCTTTGTTATTTCTTCTCAGTGCTTTCAGTACTCAAAGATATTGCACTTCTTCTTCAAAACCTAAAACAAAAATTCACAGCAAAACCTAATTTCTGAAATTTGAGTTACAATTGAACAAATTGAATACTATGAACTGATAATAAAGTTGGGTTTACTATAATTTGGGGTTCCTAACTCAATTTCGATTTGAGGTTCGGTTCAATTTGGGCGATTTAGGGAGAAATCGAAATCGTGACTTGATTTTGGGTTTTTAAGAATGGCGGAAAAAACGAAGATGAGAAACCCAAACATGTATTTTGCCGGAGACAAAATAAGTACAGTATATGGCCCTCGTGTTTGGATATATTTACGGAAAAGTCTAAAGGAAAAGGAAATAAAAAAAGTCAGGAAGGGCACGTTAGTAATATCAAGTGCGTACCAAAAACCACCCAAAACACAATTTTGGTAGTTTGCATCTAGCAAAATCTCTTCGTTTTGGTCACTGGCTTACAGACTGCGGTGTCCCGATAATTCAATTATTCTGAGATGCTACGGTACCTTAATATGTTTGTTAATCAGTACTACTGATAAGCTATCAACTCCAGTAACATACTCACATAAATTCAGAAATAAAATGAAACGATAAAATTTTGAACTGCAAATGAAAAACCAAAATCTGAAGTTTATCTTCTTTCAATAGGTGAAAATTGGTTGCAAAATATACCAAAATTGTATTAAACCAACACATCTGAGTACTATCATGGACCCTAAAGACTACAATGCGAGCCGATGAGAACATATCCGTCCAAAAACTTCAGTCCACACTCAGAAGTAGCTGGATAAGAGAATTCTGCCAAAGGAAGGTCGTATGCTTAAAACTTCAACTCAAGAAATTCATAAGGCCAGTACATGAGGCTGACCAAGAACAATTTGAAGCAATTAGACTTAAAAACTTACTAACCAAAGAACATTAAAAATTAAATCTTAATCAATCATTTGATACATGCAGAGAATCACACGTACCTGGAGCATATATTGAAATCTGAACGTTCAATTTCAGCGTCAATTTAACTTGTTTTAATACCAATAGCTTTCAATTTCAGGCACAAAATGTATGTGTACCAACAAAACATGAATAACATGATCCTCTCACCACTTAAGCCCGGTTAATTGCTGAAAATGAAATAAATTTTTTTGTGATCAGAGCTGCAGAATATCTGAAGTAACTTAACATGCTAGAATTGCAACTTAACAGATAGGAAAAGGTTCATCCCTGCCAACAAAGATTGAGGAGCATTCACAGTACAGTACTCTCTCTGCATTTGACATAAAAAAACATTGTAAAAGTGAAATGAATGAACAATTCTTGCTCATATCACAATCAAATTAACTTTCGTTTAGAGTATCAATACTATGAGAGGACTTAAATAAGCCGCCTGATGGTTTTTTTCTTCATAGGTTCTTCATTTGAATCACCATAATAAGTGAGTGGTCGTAATCGGGAGTGCACTACGGCTGTCTAATGAAGAATTTTCAAGACTCCACAATAAGAAACAAATAATGCAAAGATGCACCCAATTCAGAGTAATGTTTGTAGAATTATGAGCACATAAATCAACCATTAACCAAATATAAGCTACTTTTAACACAAAATTGAATACAAACAACAAAGGCGCAAGTGTCATTAATATAAAGAACGTGCTGCTTCATGCCAGTCTATGTAGAATGGGCACTATGCAATGATCCATTGCTAAACAGTACAAAGTGTTAAACCAAATAGGAAAAGGAAAAAGATTACATGTATTACTCATGAGGCAAGGACTCAATTTTAGTAACAATCGACTTCCAAAGGAAGACTGTTACATAACTAAGTTTGATTTTGGGTTACACTGAGGGATATAAGTATTTCAGCAACCTTACTAATTTACTTGGTATTGGAAAAGAGTACGGAAGAGTTGACTAATATTGTGGAGAGCAATTTTGAACTTATGATCTTTTCAAACCAAAATAACCTATGAATTAGTTTCGTAATCAGTTCTCCATGGGCATCATCTCAGTGTCATTGTAAAATGTAAAATCTCCTAAAATCTCCATATTGATATCTATGTGTGGGTACAAACACATAGAAAACATGCTTGGGTCATGCAATGGTTTGGTTTGTATCCATACACAATCTATGAATCTCGGCAAGCCTTTCCTAATTTGCTATCTCATTACGGGACAACATGTTTATGTTCCTAAACCTGGGCTTCGAACATAAATTAGTGGGTACAAACATGACTTTGTCTATCAGGAATTTGTACAAACAGTTAGACCCCAATACAAATTCAACAGAAATTATTAGAAATGCATCAAATTTAAACTCAGATTTCCTAATCTAGCATTTCACATGGGTACTTGGCGAATAACTGGATACTGTTTTGACTCTTCATTCTGCATATGAAGTGAAAGCAACCCTTCCCTTAAATGATTTTCATTATCACCAACATGAACCCTAACTTTGAATCTACCAAAATCAAAGTGAAAGTGAAAAACTCACCAGCACAGGCTCAATTGCTACGATATAATCTTCGAAATTCGATATGAGATTGAGCTCAATCGAGTAAATTGAATGAAACCCTAACTTTAGATCAACTGAATCAAACCCTGACCATGACGAAAATCCTAAAAATCAAACTTTAAAATCCCAAAACCAAAGGCAAATCTCTAAAACCCTAGCTGTAGCTGGTAATTATGGGTGTGGAATATGATGTTTTGAGTTTCAGATTGGTGTGTATGATGATTTTGAATAATAGGGGATCGATTTTCAGATTGGTGTCGGGAAGAAAAGAA
>JAJJMA010273412.1:1396-14356 GCA_023529015.1 Papaver nudicaule | reverse complement strand
TGACAAGCGGAAAAGGCAACCCGTGAAATCTACCGCCGATCAACTGAGGAAACAGGTGGAATCTAAGGATGCACTAATAACCCAGTTGGTAATGTCGCTGAAGTCGTTAGCATCAAACCTCGCTGCTCAAGGAATACCAGTACCACTCATTGCTTCCGAATTGATCAGAAATCATGGACCAAAAGTAAGTTAACTGATCCATTAGATGGTATGCGAATGAGATTATATTTACTTTGTCAATGATTTGGCACGCAGTATCTAAAATTTCATCACATCGTTCAACTTCACGCTTCAGGAAAGTTCGACAAGTCTCCCGTCATCTTCACCAGGAGGTGATGGACTTGGAAAACAGATCCATCTATCTGAGGATGCGATGCATTCAACTGAAAAATCCTCAAGAAAGCAACTTGAATCTGAACAACTGAAGGCTTCTTCAAATAAGAAACGGTCTGCTACAAATGGGAAAGGCCCTTCAACTAAGAAACCTTGTGCTCCACCTAAGAAAGGCTCTCCTAGTCAAGATCTTGTGACCGTTAGCCCCAAGTCCGTCCTATCTAAACAGAAGTCTCCGACTCCTCCATATACTCGGGAATCTAACAGTTCAGCAACTAGACAAGGCGATAAAGGATTAGGAAATGTAATATACATTATCTTATTCCAGGAATTTAAATTTATATTTTGTTTTGTGTACGTGTTCTCTTTATGATGTTCGTATGTCATGTATTTATGCAGGGCATAGAATGTGAACTTTGGTCTAGCTATAGGGAAAACATCGTTGCTAGAGGTACAGCTTTTCTGTCTGATGCCAAAAAGGTGATAGTGCATGGAGTAGAAGTGAAGATCGCTTGCTACAGAGTCCAGGTTAATGAAGTACTGAATGAAAATCTCCCAGTTCCGATACCCTGCTCAGAGATTAAAACGTTAGGTGAGGCTAAGGGTAGTTTCATCCCTTGGCCCAAAGCTGAAACCGCATTTCTTCAGAAACCTCAGGTTAGTTGCTTTGCTTGGCTTCTTTTTTCCATCGAATAATTTTCTACATCAATCTGCCTCATCCAGCTTGTACTCAGAAGTATGTTAAACATAGATATGTTGAATCAAACCCACAGTAGCTTAGGTAACTAATATATGCTGTCAACCCTATAAATCTCGAACGCTTACAAATGATTTTAGCTGTGTCCTCGTAGGACCAGTGTACGTGAATCCTAAATATTACTGATCAGGCGACTCTACAAAAATTGCGTTAACCAAATTTTCTGCAACAGATTGAAAGTTCTAAAGAAGCAGATTCAGCTACTCGAATGGAATCTCAAAGTGTAGAGGGTGTAAAATGCAACATCTTCTTAGACACTAGGGCAAACGTTCTCGCCAGAGGAAAAGCTTACTGGTTTGAGGGGAAACGGAAACTGAATGGATCACAGTCACAGGTTTCGTGCTACAAGATCTTCGTGTCGGAAATAGTAAATGGAAAACACTGTTTAGCCATTCCACACAGGGATATTAAGACTCTAGATGATGCTCGCGGAAAGTATATTCTTTGGCCCCAAAGCTTCACCCAGCTTTTTTCTCCTGAGGTTAGTTGTAATGCGTTATGTGTTCTTTGTTCGCTGAATGTTTCTTTACATGAATCAGAGACACAGATGCTAGTGTGAATTAGAGTACCTAATAAGTAGAGATATGTGGAACCTGTTTGATATAGCTGTACAACCATTTTTCCTGTTTATTCAGATGGCCAGCCAATCCATATTGGATTTGGGAATACATATTACAAGAATCCTAACCATAACCTAAAAAAAATGCAGCAGGTACCTAAACGAAATGATGTGCTGCAGAAAGAGAGTCAAAAAGCTGATCAACTTGAGAATGGTTCTCATAGTACAAAATCCCAATCTGGGCCACAGAGAAGACTAAGAAAAAGGTACACAATTCATTCTAACTTACTGTTACATTGTTGGAGAATTACTTTTCCTGCTTCTTCTCATGACCAATGAGTCCATGTCGGGTTCGAATATATGCTACTTTACCCTCTTGCTGCAGGTTACAAAAACTGGTGTGCTGCAATAAGATAGCCAGGAAAAAGGAGATCGACTAGCTGGAACCGGTTCTCGGGGTACAATATCTCAATCTGGGCAACCAAAGAAGGCAGTCAAAGTAGTCGGAGCACCAAGGGTTTCTGAGATTTCGCCAACTCAACAAAAATTGGTATTTGTTATTTTACAGGCACTGATTGAATATATACATATTTTTTTATTATAATTTTCATATGCCATATATTTCTGCAGGGTAAAGAGTGCAGAATTTATGGAGATTCTAAAGGGAACCCCGTTGCTAGAGGTAGAGCCTTTAGATCACCAGGAAAACATCATTTAATTGAAACAGGTGCAGATGTTGACTGCTTTGCGGTCGAGATCGATGAAGTATTCGATGGAAACTACAGTTTACCTGTACAAGCTGAAAATTTTGTGAAATTAAAAGGTGCCGAGGGCTCAGTCATTCCTTGGCCAAAGTCTTTGACTTTTGGTGTTAAGGTTGGTTGCTTAGCTTGTTTGCTTTACTCTTGAAAACATTTATTTAATAGTTAGTCAATCTACGTTTATGCTGATAAGGATATGAGTGCCTTATGCACAAAAATAAAGATGAACCAAGAATGATTGTGAAAATTACAGAACTCAAGATATGAGGTTACCTAATTGATTATGACTCAGTTAAGCTGTGTGCAGCCTTCATTACAATTTGGTACAGTTACTGTTGGAAAATAATTTTATCCTTGTCTTCGCATGACCAACGAATTCACGTTAGATATGCATGAATCCTGAATATTACTCTCTTGCTGCAGGAAACTCCAGAGTCTTCTCCAAAAAATCCAAAAGAGCACGGAGTACCTGTTAAACATACTGACAAGCTTATTTCTGCGGAGCTAAAAGAAGATGACCAAAGAAAAGTGGATCTACCAAAAGACCATGAGATACAACAATCAGCAGCCAAACAGCATGTCGAGAGTCAACGAGAAACACAAGTACATAGTGTGACTGCAAAGGAAAAAATCCCAAAGGGGGCCCGCAAGAGGGCCATGACAGAATATCAAGTTCCAGATGGTAGCCAGAGGTGTACCAGGAACCAAGGCAAGAGGCATCAACAAAATTGTAGTCCACCGGATGTGGAGAACCCAGCATCTAAAAAACAGAAGCAAATACGAGAAACACAATAATGTTTTAGATAGATGGTGAGCAAACTTTGATAGCAAAGTCCAAACATTTTATCTTGCAAGCTTTTATTTGAACATAGTTTAGACATTTTCTTTTTTCATATCATCACAGCAATAAAAATGATTGTGTTCTAATTTACATTTGTGTAAAAGACGGGTTCGGGTTCGGGTTATGAGATCAAGTCTCTTGCCCAAGCCGGCACCCGGAAAATGGGCATATAAATGAACGGCCATTAGATGCATCTTAACGGCCATAAATTCATCAAATTGAACGGCCTTAAATGCATCTAAATTGACGGTCGGAAATCCATCTAAATTGACGGTCAAAAACCCATCGAATAAGATAAAAACGGTAATAATTGAACGGCTGAGGTTCCATCCCACTGATACAATTGAACGGTTCCTAGTGGAACACGTGGACGGCTGGGAACACATCCTGTTTGACGGCTGAGAATCCATCATTTATCCTCAAAATTCGCCCGAGATGAACGGTTCCCACAGCTACACGTGGATGGTGGTAGATCAAATATTAACGGTATCCATGACTACACGTGGATGGTGTAAGATCAAATATTAACGGTATCCCTGGTTACACGTGGATGGTGGAAGATCAAATATGAAGGGTGAGAGATGCACCAGAGATTGCACTCGTTCGCGTGGCTAAATAAACACTTTGCGTGTCTTAAGTGTAGTAATAGGCCACATGAGAAGCAATTTCTCGAGGCTAAAGGGAAGCAACAGCCACGAGTGAAGCAAGTTCACGAGTCTAAAGGGTAACAACAGCCACATGAGAAGCAAGTTAACGAGTCTAAAGGGTAGCAACAACAACATGATTTCGAACAACACTTGGGAAAAGCTGCGGCACCATGGCGGCTTTGTCACGCGAATTATAGCCGAAGGCCACACGAAATTTCGCGTTGCGGAAAAGGTAGTCTAAAAACACGCTATTACTTGCCACGCGACGAGCATTTGTGATTGGCGTGACCTAAACCATACGGCCACGCCAATCTGGCGTGGCATCAGACCAGATTTGTACTAGTGTAAAGGTGTTGAAAAGTAAAAATTGAATGTAAGTGTTGAAATGTAAAGAGCTGGATGTAAAGACATGAATGTAAAGATGCTGAATGTAAAAGATGAAATGTAAAGATGAACTGGAAGAACTCAATGAAACGGAAAAAACAACTAAGAAAACAACTTTCTCCCGATTGCAAAAGGTTAAGTCGATCCATTTCGTCGGCGCCAAAATTTAGCCGCTAGAAATTTACTAGGCTCAACTACCCCGAGTTATTTCTACTCATGTGCACTAAAACTGTATCCGGAGCCACTACTCCACTAGAAGGGGTCCTGCGCAAGGCAAGAACACAAAGCTAGACCAAAGTCCAATTTATTAGAAACCAAAGACCTAGCACCAGGCCAAAATCGGATTAGACCTCAAATCAGAGATATCGGATCATCTACCAGACCTTTAGAAGAGGGGGGTCTTGTAAGTCTGAGGTCCCGCACGATTGAACTTTCTCATGTAAACTTATGTTTACCCCGTAGGAACGGTTTTTTATAAGATGGGGTTGCCAAATTTCGCGATGAGAATTCTTTACTTTGTGATTTCAATGCTAACTTCTGTCAGCAGGTAACTGAAGGTTGAGATTTCGGTTGGACCAGCTATATCAAATTGTTGTCGTTCTCGCTCTTTATGGTGTGATCTTTTCTGCGGAATGGCTTATCTCCATAAGTTTCTCTGATTTTGTAGTTGTCTGTTTTGTTCATGTTTATTTTTTAACAATCTACTAGTGTATGTGAGAGGGTTGGCTATTCCTCTCCCTTTTATTAATAAAAGACGAATTATGAACTCTTAAAAGGAAAATGTTGGGGCACTTATTATTTGTGTTATAACTGCATCAGTCATGAGGTATTTATACTCCACATACAATTTAAAAGAATCAGGGCATATAACTGTAGAAGTACTGACCATTGTTTATAGAAGTATTCTTTCGTTTAATTATCATCTCTTTGTTTCGTACCACGTATATCTTTCTGAAAACTCTTTTATCGGGAAGTTTTGTGCAAGGCGCGGATTATGTGATGGTGAAGGGAATTTTTAAAGGGTATCATTCGAGGGACAAAGTATTTACACCTGCCAAAACAGTTTTGCCAGGACGAGTCCCTTAAATCCCTCTATGATAATAACCATCACAGTCAGTTATCTTTTGGCCAGTGGAACTCCTCACAAAGGTTGATTTGTTATCATTCATTCAGTGGAGAAGGCGTCCCAACAATGTGAATACCATAATTCACATTTGTATCCAAGCCCAAGGACAAGAGTAGGCATGTAGCAAGCCCATGTCCACATTTAGAAAATATTTTAAATGTATGTAACTAAATATTGTTGTGGTCCTTGAGAAGTATAGGTTCATGGAGATTTGTCTCCATGATCCCTATAAATATGACCTCCAAGCCAAGAGTCTGAACTTCCATATTAATGAAGTTCTCTATTCTCACTCAAAACTCTCTTTAAGATTATGCCTTTACATTCATGTCTTTAAGCTTGGTGCACTTACTCTATGCTTTCAAGTTCTTATCTACGAAGCTAGTTCTTCTCTAGCTTTGAGAATTTGACCTAAACTTATTTATGAAAGTTGGGTTGCAACTTTGCGTATGACTTCTGCCATTGGAACACGATTACCTAATTTAGATTGAAAAGGTTAAGAATGTTGAGAACTTGAAGCCATTTTTGCAAGAAATTTGAATCTGTACAATTTTCTAAGTGAATATTACTTGAATGGTTGAATATTTATAATTCAAATATAGATGGATGTAGACGTTGGATATAGCCGTTCAACGACCCAAAATATGTCGACCGACATGAGTTTGGCCGTGCACGGCAGAAGATTGAGTGTGCACTACAGAACTTGAGTAGATCCAAGTTAGGTCGCTCGACCTAACAATAGGCAATTGGTTATTATTTCCCCACAATGAAAACCTACCAATTTGTTGGTTTGCCATCCATTTTCTCAATTTGTTCATCTCATAGTAGGATCAAAATGGACAAATCGAATCCATAGGAATTCCCCTAGCGTAGGTTCTTTCCCTTGGGTTGGGACAAAATTGCAAGACCCGAAACTATTGGGGTCTTAGAATAAGGAAAAGCAGAGAACACAATGATGTGTTTCTTCTTAAATGAGTGTGGAAACTCTACAATCAGCCAAACACAATTTGGGGATCTCTATGTTGCAACAAGTACTTGGGTTCCCGAATCCCATTTTCTTCCAACGCCTCCGGATACTACCACAACGAAGACAGACTTGCACCAGGACCCCTTCCCACACCGTCACTGTCAAGTGTCAACTAGAAATAACCGCCTCCGGATTGGATCAAAATTAACATAGATAGGGCTACAAAAGGTCAGCTAAGACTAGCAGGTGCTGGCATTATCAGTAGAAACTCTAATGCTGATGTTCAACATGCAATGGCGGCTCCTCTTGGACAAACCACAACCATCGTTGATGAAACATGGGCTCTCCTGTTGGCGGCAAGAATGGCGCATCGACATAATTGGAAGAAGGTTTGGTTTGAAGCGGATTCGAAGAGTTTGGTACAACTTATCCACAGTTTCGAAAAGGCATCGTGGTATCTCAAAGACATGCTATCCGAAATCAGATCTCTTATACGGGAGTTAGATCACAGCAGACTCACCCATGCCTATCAAGAGGCGAATCAGGCGGCATATGCTCTTGCTAATCAAACGGTTATCAAAATGTTACAAAATCCAACGACAACTAAAGTTCATGTATGGGACTCTATGTCACCTCCTTTCCTACATCAAATCCGTATGCATGACAAAGTTGGACTTGGTGTACTGAGATCGGTACCATGTATCCTTAACTCTACTTAATTTAAATAAATGGAAAACAAGGTTCTAGTCCCTCCCTTAGTATGGTATGTACAAGATTGTCTTACCTTTTAACAAATTCACCAACATGTCCTTTGTAACGGAATTTCCGTTACAACACCGTTAAGTCAGAGTTAAGCCAGACGTGTCCCACAAATGGTTAAATAATGAGTTCAAATTATTTCTTTATCCTTCTTTTTTATATTTACCTAAATAACCTCGGGTTAAATTCGGTTTCGGTTCTGATGGGTTCAGGTGGGGTTTGGGTGGGGTTCAGAGGGGTTTGCGTGGGGTTTAGGTGGGGTTCAAATTGGGGTTCAGGTTGGGGTCAGGTAGGGTTCATGTGGGGTTCATGAGGGGTTTAGTTAAGTTAATTACTAGGCATGGTTTAAGTTTGAAGGGTAAGTTAGGGAGAACTTGGGAGTAAGTTAGGATGACGTGGCACCGTCTTTTAGCTAAAGGAATTTCGGATGGAAAAGTTAACGAAAGGGATAAATGGTTGAATCTGTTAAAAGGTAGAACATAAGGGGTGTCAAAAAACAATGAAAAGTCTAAATTACCCTATTAAATTAAAGATGAGACCAAAATGACCTTAAATCATTAAGAAAACCCTAAAACCTTGACCAAAAACTAAAAATCAGTTTCATTTTATTTTCAACGCCTCCTTCTCTTCTTCATTGTCTCCCTCTTTCTCCCTCGGTCTCCCTAAATTTCATTTTCGTTTGGATTAAACACTAGAATCCAACCGAAATATTAAGCTTCCTGAATTTTTGGCTGGATTTGTTAAGTATTGCATGCATTGTTTCCAGACGAAAAATTGAATTTGCTAAACTGTGTCACAACCAACCTAGCCGAAAATAGTATAAACTGTGAAAATTCCAGACGAAAAACAAAATTTTCGTCACATAGTTAGTTTTCGTCTGGATTTGCTTGAAAACATCCAGACGATGTTTGGTTTCAGTTTGATTATCTAGGTCAAGTCCAGACGAAAAATTTTCTGGAACCAAATTTGCTTGCTAGAGTCTGTGTAGTTTCGTATGGATTTTCTTAAAAATGTCCAGACGATTTCTTTTATGTTTTGAGTTTTCGGCTTAAAAGTTTTGAAAAATCCAGACGAAATTTAGTTTCGGTGGGCGTTGCATGCATAAAATCCAGACGAAATCAGTTTCTGCTGGATTTGTTGAAAAAATCCAGACGAAATTTAGTTTCGGCTGGATTTGCTGACAAAAATTGTGGAGAGTAAAACCCCTCGGGACACGTGTCAAAGATCCAAAAATCCAGATCGTGCCAGGGGAACTAGTAGCGAAGCTTCGGACTAAACACGGGAAAGACGAGCTCGAAGACACCGAGAGAAGAATCAGGGGAAAGGGATTCGGACTCCGCCTCGAAGGACCGAAGCCCCAGAGACGTCTTCGGAGTACCACCGAAGGAACCGCCTTACTCGACAAGGACTGACACCACCACGATTGAGTCCCTTGTCTTATTAGCTGTAAACCACCCAAGCTCGGCCTATATAAGGCGAGCTTGGAAAACATTGTAAGGGTTGGAATCTTTTGGGTGAAACCTAAGCGGAAAGAGAGGGATTAGGTCTGTATCTCTTCTAGCTCCTTAGGATCATAATCCATGTAGTTACAACACTGATATAAAATATCAATCTTTGTGCGTTTAGTCTTTTGATTAATACCCTTGTTACATATCTTCGGTATTGTTCTTGAGGGTTTTGTACCATGAATCATGTTTAAATTACTGTATGTATGAGTGAGATCTGAGGGTTGTAGTACATCATATACCTATGCAGATTTTCTACTCGTACAGTTTGGCGCTAGAAACAGGGACTGATTAAAACAACTTAGGGTTTGCCTGTGATTTTTTGGGTTTTCAAATTTTTCATAGATTTTACATTCTTTCAAAGATTTTCAAAGCCTGTTCTTTAAAATGAAGCTCCAATACCTTAAACGTCTAAAAGACCCTTCCAGGATTTAGCATGTTTAAGGGTTTTATGAGCAAATCACTAGATGGTAAGGTCATCAACTAAGGGTTTCAAAACCTTGGCATGACGAAACCGATTTCAAAAAATGGTAGTTGATTTACATCATATATGCCCTAAAATAGAGGTTAGCTATAAGAAAACGATTATGGGAAAAACCTTTAAACCTATTTTTTAGGGTTTTCAAAGTGCCTGCTATATTTGGAAATAAACTCTTGCGCAGGAATCATTGAGAAAGATGATCTTGGCTAAAAGACAAAATATACAGTTAGGGATATATCTAAAAGAAACAAATATGACCTACGCTAAAAACCCGCACGATAAAAACCGTTGCAAAGTACAGACCTACATGGCCGACATAGTACACTGCAGTAGCCGCTTTGGACCTCACGGGTTCTTTGTTTTCTGACAGGTCGCAACCAGAATGGCTTCAAAATCTGACCAGGCTCCGAAGCAGCGAGTGGGATCACCGAGGCAGGGGACCGGTTCCTCGAGGCAACATTACACCAGATTTTCAACGAGTAAAGGGTTATCACCCGAGGTGGCAGCAAGCACGGTCCAACATAGAGAACAAGTAAACGAGGACGAAGTGCATGTAGAGGACTTAGGCCCAGAGGGAGAAGGATTTTCAGAGGCTGACGACCCACCCCAACAGCAAATACAAGAAGAAAACGGAGAAAATGACGAAGAAGAGGACGAAGCGGTTGTCCGTGACAACGACATGCCCGAGCACCAACCAAACGAAGAAAACACGGCGAGAGCTGCACAATTCAGGAAATTAATCCTAAAAAACAGAAAGATAAAGAAGCTAAAAAAGCAACTAGCCGAAGCAAACAAGAAGGCGGCGGAAAAGTCTGCATCCAACTACAAAGGATGCAGCGAAGGACACTCTCGTCCAGACAGTGTATCTCAATCGAAGGAGCACTCGGTATCCAAAACATACGTCAAGACCAAGGGCGCCAGCAAAGGCCACGGGATCACAGTATCAAGTAAAAGAACCGAATCAGGAGCATATCCGAAGGAAAGCATACAGGTGCGCAGCGAAGGTAACCAAACGAAGAAGAACGCCGAAGCTAGAGCCCTACAACAGATAATGCTGGACCAGATCAAGACACTCCGAGCCGAGCTCTTCGACAACAGGATCCAGTCAAGCGACATGATTAAACTCACGCAAGCAATGAACGATGTCAATCGCTCACCCCTAAGTCCGGAAATTCTATCAATGGCGATTCCTATAAAGTGCACTATGCCTACCTTCACATCAATCTTCGATGGCTCGGGAGACCCGACCGTGCATATTAAAATGTATCTCCGAGTCTTTTTGGCTTATGCTGATAGAGATGAAGTGCTCTGTAAATATTTCCCCTCTAGCCTGAAAGGAGAAGCCCTCGCTTGGTATGATAATCTCATAGCCAACTCGATTTCATCCTTCGAAGAGCTGTCCAAAGTCTTTATACTACACTTCATGTACAACAATTCCTCCAAGCCGGGGGTGGAGAAGTTATTCAGCATTCGGGTACAACCAGGAGAGTCCACCAAGAGTCTGACAAATAGGTGGACTGAACAGTGCGTAGAGGTGGGAAACAAAGCTACAGAAAAGGACAAAGTACGAGCATTCCTCAACGCTCTAGACAAAAACCATCCTCTATATGACAGGCTTTTCTCCAAGAACCTCGAGACGCTACAAGATCTCCGAAAATACCAGAAGGAGCGAATCACCTTGGAAGAAATTAAAGAACAAGCAACCTTGGGAAAGGAAACCCTCTTAAAACAGGTCCACTCCATAAACAATCTGTCACTCGAAGAACGAGGTCAAACAATGAATATTCAAGCGGGGTTCCGTCGAAGAGAGGAAGACAAGAGGATAATGGTCGCTATGGAAACGAGGGTAAGTTCGGAGATGGCAAGTACCACGACAATCGAAAGTACAATGATAGCAGAGGAAACAATTCCCGGGGAGAATATGAAGGAAATAACAACCAGTAAGGACAAGGAAACAGGAAATTCAGGACAACAAAGCCTGGATTCCCTGCCTTTCACGACTGAAAACTTCCAAAGCTTTGCGTACCCATCGAGGATGCCCTTTGGACTATCGAACAGTCCGAATTCGCCGGTGAAATAAGATATCCCAGAAGTAGGGGTAATCAACCAAAACACACCAAGAATTCAAGGGACTACTGTCAATTTCATAAATTTTATGGGCATACGACAGAAGATTGCATTACGGCACAAGATCAAATTTATTTCTTCATAGCCAGGGAGCAATTCAAACACCTTCTGGAGCTGCCAAAGCCCCCTCCAAACCAGCCTCAGCCCAAGGAGGAGCCGAAGCATGAAGCTTATGTGATAACTATCTATAGAGACGTTCCGAGGTTCGGTGCCTGTAATTCTATCGTTTACACAAAGGGCCTCGAGGGGATCCAAACAGACCGAATCCATAAAAGGGATTTTGAGGGAGAGGAAATACTAAGCGTAGTCACGAAGAATCATCTAGAAGAATGGCAAAAAGCAACCTGTATTCTTTTCTGCAGCAGACATACCTAACGAGGGTAGATCACACAATGACCCTTTGGTCATCACCCTCCAAATAGGAAAAATAGCAATGCCAAGAATACTCGTGGACCCTGGGAGTTCCGTTGATATACTTTTCGGGCAAACATATGACAAGATGAAGGGAAAGAAAGCTGCTTTGGTGCCCTCATCGTATAATATATTCAGATTTAATGGAAAACCATCGACACCTCGGGGGGAGCTAATGATAACAATTCAGGTTGGCAAACAAAAACAACCAACTTTATTCTGTGTAGTTGACATAGATTCTCCCTATAACGCTATCGTATGAAGACCATGGTTGCATAGCATTATGGGAGTGGCCTCAACCTTGCATCAGAAGATTAGGTTTCCGACTCCACGAGGGATCGCAGAGATACCAGGCGACCCTTCCGAAGCTCGTGCCTGCAATGAAATAGACGTTCAGGCCAAAGAAGGCAGTAAGGAATACTCGGAGCAAACTAAGCAACCAAGGACAACAGATGAAAGCATAGAAAAATTCATAGCTGAAACAAAAGCTGGAATGGCAAGCGTCAGGCAAGACGATAGCAAAAGGGACCAACGTTCCGACAACAGAGAACAATTCCTCGTAGCAGCAGGCTGCCTCCAGACTCCGAATGAACAATTGGGTGAGCCTAGCGAAGGCAAGAACATTCAGCAAGAACCTTTCTGGGCAAAGCCATTCGTCATAGAAAAACAATTGGGAAACGACATGTATAGCTTGGTCAACCTCGAAGGTCAGAGGTTGAAAACCCCAGTGGAGGGGAAGCATATGAAACACCTCATCTTAAAAAGCAACTTTTTATGTAAGCAGCACTCGTAGAAATATTGAATAAATAAAAATCGCACCCTTTGATGCAACTTCTTCCGAAATCAAACTCCAGATCCTGCCAGGGCGGGTAAGAAATCCCACCTGGCTAGGCATAACGTCAAAGGCTTTAACGCCACGAATAAACTGGCCACGACGCCATCTTCCCTAGTGCCTCGTCGCAAAATAAAAAGGTTGTAACGCCAAGGCAAAAAACGCCAACAATAAAAAGGCTGTAACACCAAGGCAAAAAACGCCAACAATAAAAAGGCTATAACGCCGAGGCAAAAACGCCAAAAAATAAAAAGACCTCGAATAGCAGGCACAGAGCTGATGACCATATAGACCGAAAGGGCCCTACGAGCTATATGGCACAGTCCTCTACCCACAAGACACCCCGTTAGCAGTGGGCGCCTTGAATCAAGGCTACATAAGCTGACGATACATTCGTGCCCACTACCAAACGACCACGAGGATCTCACATTCTCAGGCGTCGAGGGGACAATAAATGGGATTAACATCTTCCT